>JANRGV010000073.1:7303689-7318741 GCA_024734035.1 Alethe castanea
CTGAAGTCCCTACTATATCAAAATATTTCCACTGGTAATATACATTGTAGTTTGTGCTAAAAAAACCCTGAAATTTTAAAGTGATAAAAAATTAATATCTCCAAACTTCTAGTGAGAGGAAAGAAGGTTAGGTAAATTATTCTCAGTTGTTAAAATGGGTGAAAAAAATAAGTGAAAGGGGTGAACTTAATCCTATTTTATTTTAATCATTCAAAGGCCTGGAGCCTAGCCACGTGTATCAACAGAGCTCCCTCTCTCATCAGTGCAGAGAGGCAGAGACCTCAAGGGATACAGGCTCATCCCAACCCAGGAAAAAATGCCTAAAAAGCAGGGACACTGGCTGTCCCTTAACTGGAGGAGATTAATTCATCTGGTTTTACGTAGGCAGGATGTCTAACCCTTCCAACAGCTACACTTGGGAGCTTCCTCCTTCCCAAAGCCATTTTTTAAAAATGGCCTCGGGTCACTCGGCCAGGCTAAGATTAGCAGAACTATTTGAAGTTTCTAGTATTCCAAAAAGGAGGCAAGAACATTTCTGTTTGCTTACTGACACAGAGGCAGCTCATGGATTTTAGTAGTTGCACTGTTGCACTGGAAACTCTCTGCCAGATGTGAGGTGTTGGAAGCCGAGCTACACACTCATCAGGATGCTCAACAGCCTATAAATCATCTCTGTGAACATTTTGTGTGCCTGCCTGAGCTGAGGGGAAGTTACCTGTGTGAGCTGATATCACAGAGGGGTTTCAGGAGACCTGCCACAAATCTTCAGTCAGGCAGAAAAACTGGTGGAGTTTTACCCTCTCATGACAGTTCATCATTCTGCTTTAACAGAATGAAAAAAGCTGTCAGGAAGTGACGTGGGAAGCTGTCACACTAACGTGGAAAGGGAAATATGCTTCATTTTTTTTTTTCCAGTAATAAACAGAATAAGAACTGAATACAGTCTTGGACGCACCAACTGGACAAATGTGTAGGACATCCCACCCAGCAATCCCAAATCAGACTGTGTTCTGTGTCAGGACACAGGCATTGTGGAGATGCAGCTGCAGGATGATGGGAATAGGGAGGGAGCTACCTGTGAACTAAGAACACAGGTAGGGTGTGTCATCATAGTGAGATATGTTTCTACTAATATGCTCCGGAATAAATAGTGCTGATGTTGGTTTTTGAAATGATAAAGAGGCATTGGGTAAATCCTTTGGCTGGAGGTGCATTCCTAGGGAGCCAAGAGTGCAAAATCCCTCTTCAATAGGATAATGTAGAAGAAAGTACTGCAGAAAAGCATTGAGCTGAAGAAAAACTTAATCCATATAGTTGTCTGTTCTTCCAAAGCATTAGCCAGAAATCTGTCTGAAATGTTTCTCAGTGTGTGTTCTGGTAGCTCAAAGTCTGCTTCTAAGGTAAGGATTTTATTTATATTTTTTTTAAATGCTATTCCACAATAACAGTAAAATTTCAGTTTTCAGCCTGTGGTCTGTGATTCTTCATGGGTCCAGGATTAACTACCTGATATCTATGGTTTTCTACTTTTTTGAGACACATAGTCCTAATAATAATATATTTTCAGCAGAATCTGTACCCACAGGGAGAAATAGGAAAGGTTTAGCAATAAGGAGTGAAAACTGGTACAAAAGGGTTGTTTTTGAACTCAATATGAGAAAATTGATAGATTCCTTTGGGCATTCTTTTTTAATGGCAACACTTTGATTAATGGAATATCACTTACCCCTGTATAAGGAAAGACTGAAATGCAGAGAAGGTAGATGGTGATAATCATTGATAATGTCAATAACAACACTGTCATTGTCCAGAACAAGTAGTGAGGAAAGTGCTGAACTGGAGTCAGACTGTCATTTTTATTGCAGAAAATATAAATGTAGCATTGAACTCTGTAAGTTCCCAGCAGGCTGTTCTTAGATAATCATGGCGTCTATTTTAGTAAAATGCAGATTTTGGGGGTATTTTATTATGCAGCAGGATGGCTGGTCTCTAGAGGAAAGGTTGCTGGATTTGCCACAGCAATCTGCCAGACACAACATCACCAGAGCAGTGGTAAAAATAAGAGCACATTAAAGATATTGAGGATTCCAGCTGATCCAAGATGAGCCTGCAAAGTGTATTTTCTTTTACCTATCCTGAGATTGCTCAGTGGAATAACAGTCTGTGAGGTAAAAATAGTTCACAAAAAGAGAAAATGCTTTCTCCTCAGTGTTGTCTCTGTTCCTCACTTCCTACATGTTGAGATGTAGTTTGCTTCTGGGACAAGTTTGTGTGGAATATCCAATGGAGAATTAGCAGGTGGAACACAGATCAAAGTCTGACCCTGCTTAATATTTGCAGCATTTCTCAGCTCTCAGAAACAAACCAAACCACATAAAAAAATCATCCAGGAAATAGAACTGTCCGATGACCAGATAAAACCCATGATCAACAGCAACAAAGAGGCAAAATCCACATTTTTGAGTAAATCACAGAGAGGGTTCATTGAAATCACAGGGCTCAGATGTATGATACAAGTTACAGAAAACAACTTTATGAAATTGAAGTCTTTGCTGTCATCTTAATAATCTTTAGCTGCTTATTCATGTGTTTTTGTGAAAATCATGGCCTTAACTCTTTCAATTCATTATGCTAGTCTTTTTAAAAAGATAGTAGCATCTTTAATATTCTCCTAGAGCTGTTTTGCTTGACTGTGACATATTTATTTGTCAAAGACAGATGTCCAGAATTATGAAACGTCTAGCCTAATTCACAATTTTTTTAACACAATGTGACATTAGGAACCGAATAATTTTTAGACATGAGTTCTGTACCTCTAGTCATTCCCTGACAGTTGGGATTTATTTTAAAAAATATGTTAACTCTGGGCTGGAGCAGTTTAAGAACAGTTTGGACCTAGTAATATATGAGTCATAAGGAGAGTTGTTTCCTGGTTCTGTGAGTACTTTTTGACTGATTTAAGCAGTAAATATGAAGCCTGGTGAGACATAAACAAAGGTTTATCTATAAAAACAGCTCCCTTAGTCTATTTAACTACAGCTGTGATCACAAGAGGGTTAGTATTAATGGATTTGTGAATTCAAATGGTACAAAAGAATAACTTGGTCTGCTTCCCTGATATTTATGCTGCTGTAACTCAAAAGTTATTCATTGGAGATCCTTCAATTTCATGCCAGAGATACATTTTCAGCTGTAAAGACATTAGAAAAAAAAGACATTCTTGGGCACAGCAGGAATATGTTAATATTAAATTTCAATTTTTAAAATTAATTTCTGGATTAGGAAAAGCCAACAGCAACCTCCTGGTGGGTCAGTCCTGGGGACAAAGGGTAGCAGGGTCAGGGCTGCAAGCAGTCCCTGTGTAGGTGCAGTGGCTGCCTGAATTGTAATTATTCCTCTGCTACATTAACAGATATTGGGGCAAAGGTGTGTGATTATAGACCCTTGCTACAAGGAGAGAACATAAAGGTGAGAAGTTTTCCCAAATCCCTGAACCCTGAAGTTAAATACAGCCCAGGCTATAGGACTGGAGCAATGTAGATGGGGTGTTCTGTTGAGTTTCAGCAGGGGAATGTCCTTGTAATTGCTGCTATTACCTGGTTAAGCCACACAAAGCCAGAGGAACATCGTGAACTAATCAGCAGGATGATTTTAATATGTAAAGGAATGAACCATTTTAACCAAAATCACATCTATTGAACAGAAGATGGATATTACAAAGGCCTTGTCCTGATCCTGTTACTATTCCTGTCTTTTTGGGCTAAAAGTTAGCTGACTTGGTGAACCAGAAGAAAATACAGCAGGTGGGGAAATCTTTGCCCAATAAGGGTACGAGGGAATCTCCAGGAAGCTTTGACAGCACCAGGGAAGAGTTCCCCTAGCTCTGATTGAGCCTGCTTCAGAATGAGAGAGGCAAAGAGGAGGGGGAATAACAGGTAGCTTTGAAGAGAAAGGAGTACATGAGGGAAATAATGAGAACCCACTCCTGGGGGCTACAGGACTCCAATTCCTGCTGCTTTATGCAGAAAGGGCAAAGTCTAGCCTTTAATCAGAGACCTTCAAATGCATGACAGCTTTTAAAGAAGACAGCAAAGGTGAAAGAAAGAAAAGAAAGAACTCAACCCATGAGGCACCAAATTTAAACTACACTAAACTCTGGTGAACCCTGTCAGGGAATCAGTGCTCAAAAAGGAAATTAGGGAACCTGAGGTCTCAGGGACTCTCGACGTGAGGAGGAAGAACAGGTATTTATGATACTGCAAATGCCTCTACATGAAAACTGGAGTCTAGCAGAAGTGACTTCTGACAGCACCACTTGGAAAGAAATGTATTTGCTTTAATTTGTGCAGTGCAACCTCCTCCACACTCAAACCACAGAAGCTCTGAGCCCAAATCAGCTTTGTGAACAGGAAACAGTGTTTTAGTTTAAGAATATTAAATTTTTTGGCTTAGGAAATTGTTGCTTCAGTCTTTATTATAACCAAGATGAAAGTTATCACATATGCATGGTATGTAAACTGAGAAGCGTTTGCATATTTGAGTACCTTAATATTGGACCAGTGTGTTAACACTATGAGATGACTGAAAGAATAACTTAATGTTTTCTGAAAGGTCTGAAATGCAAATCTTTCAAATCCACAAGATCAAGACGAACAGTGAGCTTAGACTTGAACGCTTGCCAGGTTTTCTAATATATTTCTTTTTCACTTTAACACAGTTTTAATTTGGCATCCCTGAAGATTATGGGTGACTAATTCACAGATCTACTGACTTTAAAGGCATAGGGGCTATAACTGACTTTCCAGCTTGGCCTCTTGTATAATGCAAGCAAAAAGACCTCCCTGTATTAATTCCTACTTCAAGACTAGCAGTTTAGCACTAAGAACTTAGGAAGTTTCTTTGCACTGGGTTAAAACAAAGGCTCCTGTAGCCCATGTCTGTCATTATTCATTCTCTGACAGAGTTCATCTGTGTACACTTAAGGTATAACAGTGCAAGAGATCCCCATCAGCACAAGTGAGTTGCTGCTTTCATGTGTGGTTAAAAAGTCAAACCTCAATGGAGAAGCAAACACTGAATTCTGGGAGAGAAGATTCATTTTGCAAGACAAACTTATCTCCTAATAATAAAGATAGCATTGTGGGATCTCAGACATATTTTGCCTCCCTCCTATGTGTTGCAAAGAAAAAGTGTCTCTTTTTGGAACAGACACAGAGCAGACTCTTGTGGAAATAAATGAGGGAGGACAGCTTGGCAAGGACCAGAGAAAAAACCAGCAGCACCACGTTTTCCTCTCTCGCTGACATAGCACCTTGTTCGAGTTCAGTTACAGAGCAGGCTATGAATAAAATTATGACTAAAATTTCAGTCATGTGTATAAATGTGTATAAAACTGAGCCTGAACTGCTGGATTCCCACCCTAGACATTTAGGTGACATTCTTTTAATGAAACAGTCAGAATGGATGGTCATGCATGTATTATGGTTTATTAAAGGCCCTTTTAAAGTCACTTTATTAAAAAAAACAAACAAACAACAAAAAAACCAAAAACCAAAACCTAAAAACCAAACCAAAACAAAAAAAAATTGAACATTATTTCTCTCTTCCTAGATGTTTCAGATGTCTAAAACAGGTCAGTTGAATCCTTACTGAAGTGCAATTCTTTGTTTTTATCATGAAATATGACTTTCCAAAGATGTAGACCTCCACACTGTGGCTTCAGGTTATGTCTGCCAAGGTGAATCCCACCGTCAAATGCTTCTTTTCCTTAATTTGTATGGAAAAAATGAGGCTGTGGAACGAAATGACCAAAAGAAGCACCAATTCCTTGGTAGTCACAGAAGTGGCGAAAAGTGCAAGAAGTCACTTCTTATATTTCATTTCTTCTGCAAGAAATCACTAGCGAATGTAACAGTCACTACAAATACTTTTCTCCCTCCAACCCCCCACCCCCTAAAATTTGCAGGCTTTTTCTGAACTGGGGAAAGCAAGATTATCTCATAGAAGGGATGATGGTGAGAGACTTGTTCTTCCAGACATCTGTGTGGGACTCAAGACAGTTTTGGTTTTCTAGAGGGACATGAGACAAATTAAATACTACTTGCACTGTTGGTATTAATCACAAGCAAAAGTCTCCAATAGAAATCCATTCATTTGACTTGAAGTGGAAAGAATTACTTGCCTGCTTAGGAGAGGTTTTTGTGTGGTATAAGTCTGAAGTTTCTGAGATGAACTGCAAGTATTTGGTTAACTGCAAGGAGTTAGTCAGGAAAACTGAATGATGCTAGAGACCCAGAGGCAAAACAATTAACATATTTTTGAAATCCGCTAAGCCTTTGCAGTTGCTCTCCACACACTTGGTTGTGCTGGAGAAACACTTGACCTCAAGGGCTTGGGGCACAAGATTCTCAGCCTGCAGACAGCAGGAGGTTTGTGGGCAAGAGTGAGGAGATCACTGCATACTTGCCAGGCACCAATCCAGATCCTATTATACTCTCTACAGGCTCAAAGGCCCTCTGAGAAATTGCAATTTTACTCCAGAAGAATGTGCCCGAGCTGAGAAAAGAACCCTGTTTTGTAATTTCAGGTATTCTTGCCTGATGCCAGTCTGAAAAAGTCAGCAAGGGTCTTAGAAACTCAAGAGGACCATTCTCCTAAAGATGCAGGAGGCAAAAAGGAGCTTGCTAGGCAATCTGTCCATACTCTGAAGGCTCTTGGAAAATTTCAGGGAGAAAAGTGGCTTAGAAACGTCAGAAGGACATCATTGTGGAATGGGAGGATTAGACAAGCAGAGGAAGAGCTCCAGGCCCTAGGGCATGGCTGATCATCAGCAATGAGGACAAGAGCATTGGAAAAGTTTACACATATCTCTGACCACCAGACAGTGGCAAGCTCCTTCCCTCCAACTCAGGAGAAGGGAATTGACCCTAGTACTAAGTGAGGGTGAGCAGGGGCCAGGAAAATGCCACAGTGAATCTCCTCATTGTGGAAATGCCCCAGCCTGAGTTTTAGCCAAGGCTTCTGTCTCCAGTTGCTTTGCTAGAGAAGACCAAGGCCTAGTGAAGAGCAATGAACAGGGAGGATAAAGTGTTATCAGTAGCTGTTTACCCAGGAAAGGCTTTGAACCGATTTGTTTTTGTTGTAATAATCAACTTGGGAAGCACTGTGACCCTTGAAGGAGTTTTTATTGATCATAGCAGAATAGGCCATTAATAGAGAAGAAATTGCCAGAGAAGAAGACATTTCTGACATTCTCAATACTGTTTTCATCAAAGCCCTTTTCACCAGCAATAGCTCTGTCTTTTACTTATGCTCTATTTTATTTTCAAACCAATGTTGTTTTCTTCAGCTAACACTAAGTCCTTTACTTTGATAGAAACTAAACATTCCTTTTAATGAGCATAAGAGATAATAATGTGAAGCATTAGTTGGAACCATCATCAACAAAAACTCAATGCCATTTAAAAACACTTAATGCACAAGCTGACGTTTGCTCTCACTAAAGAGCATAAGATTAGAGATGCTACAACTTAGAAAAAAAACATTATCCCTCTGATGAGATAGTGCTTTCCTTGTACTAATCAGAGAGTCTAAAACAAGTCTTTGTATCTATTTCTTATGTTAAAAACCCTAACAGAATATTCCTGTAAATGGTGACAAAGAAAAAAACCAATCCTTGGAGTCTGTATTTTTCAGGAGCATTACTTTGAATCTTTCCAAAGGCAATGAATGTTTCATGGCTTGATGGCCAAGTCAGCAGACTGGAAGATCTCTCAGACTGAGAAGTGTGCCAGTTTCAGATCACTAGAGAAGGCACAGATACACTGGCCTGGGACTCACAATTTCCCAAATCCAATCAGCAGTCTCAGGTTCACCACAGTTGTGCCCAGACCAGATTGCAAGCAAAGCTGCATCAAGCTCAGGGGGTGAGAAATTAATTGGGATGAAAAAACTTCTGCGTCAGTCGTTAGCTAAAGCAGAAATGAACTTAAACCATAAAAATAAATATTTAGGCTAGACACTAGGGGAAAATGTTCTTGTCATAATGGTACTGAGGCACAGGGACATGCTGTCTGGGAGAGCTGTGGAGTCTTCACCTTCACAAGATTTCAGGAAAAAGTAACCTTTTTCCAGGAGTGACACAACAATACTGACTCTGCTTTGGGGCAGGAGATAGATTGAATTGTCTCTTCTGGCTCTATTTATGTTGCAGAACGCCTATATTTCCTGTATTTACAGACTGTCTCTGTCCTTGGAGCTTGTAAAGTGCAGTTATGCTGATTTACACTAGTCGGGGGATTGGGACAGGTCATGACTCATGTTCTCATGCCATCAGCTCCTCAGCAGCTTCCTACTGATGATGGCCAAGCTCAGAGTGCAGCAGCACTCTCAATGAGGGGGGCAAGTGAGATGTTTTATTGCAGTGCAAAGATTTTGTTGCAAAGTCCTCTCTACTGCTGGAGTAAGAGTAAGGGAAGGAAGAGGCTGACTTTGAAAACCCAAAACTGCAGATGTTATTATCTCTTGAAGCTATTAAATGATGGAAGTGCAGCACTTCTGATAAATTGAACAGCACTGCCAGTTGCTGTAACATAGTCCAGCTCCACTGTTTGCTGCTAATTTATCACAATCTAGTATTTGACCCACTGAATCCTGAATTTAATTTTTATACATTCGTGAACTATTTATACTGTATGAAAAATCAATATCTTTTTATTGTTCACCTGATTTAGTACAGATAAAAGGAATATTTCAGTATTCTCCGGGGTCAATGCAGAGAGGCCTTGAATGATGAAAGACACAGTATCTTTTGAATGGAAGAAAAACTTCAGGAAATAAAGGAAAAAGTGTAATTTACATGACATAGCCTTCCTATCCATGACATGAATATTTTTTCACAAAGTCATGACAAAACATAACGTCCTTTTAGAAGACAACATCTAATTCTTTATTACTCTTTAAGAAAGAATTATTAATTTGGGAAAATTTTTCTTTTTGAATTTCTTTGCATTTTGTATGAGCTGTAAAACCTCAAAGGAGTTATTTGAATTTCAATACCATCTCACAGTTTTATTAAAATATACTATAACCCTGCTCCAGTAATTAACATGAAGATAGGACTCTTAGTCTAAAAACTGAAATCTCTCTATTTCAGATTTTCCCTAAGTATGCTTTTGATTAAATAATTACTGAACAGCAGTGTTAACAATTCATCTGTGATAGAGAGCATGTCACAAATTTCCTACTCATATTCCTGCAGTTTATGCTTTTGCCAATGTGTTTTATGAGTATTTATTGAAGATGATGCCTTGAGTTAATAACATAAACTACCTACTAGTTTCATAATCATCACTGCAGTGCAGAAAGCTTCAGAGTTACGGTAGTTCTGCATTGACGACGTCAACAGATTTACTGCATTCATTTCCTTATGCAAATATTCCAAAAACATACAGAAGTTTCTAACCTTACACAGCGTGCTGCCTACACATGCGGGTACCAAAGCCTGTGAGCACACAGAGTAGACTTTAAAGTTGACAGCACCAGTCATGCTGCTCCTTCCTTTCTTGTTTCTCTGTTGTTCTTATATTAGAACTCATTTAATGCTGGGTTTTGCAGACACAGAGGGGCTTCTGCACAGCCCCTACAGTAAAATGAAAGGCTGCTCATGGTCTTTACATGATGTATCTGTCTTTACTGAATCACTCATAAGGAGTCTGCATGTGAACTGAGCAGAGACTTGTGATCCATTCTTGCTCTGTATACATGATTTGCCCCTGCATGGCAGAGCTTGCCTCTCTCTTGCAGCACAACCTTGTTTGTTCCTGCAATTTGTCCATTTTCCCTTCTCTTCCCCAAGAGGAGTGTGATGCTCTGACTGCCTCTAATGCACCTCACCACCAGAGGTTTGCAAAACACAGACCCTGGGACAGGAACCCTGAGTTATGTTCAGGTCACTGAGAGAAGAAGAGGGTTAGAAGGGTCCCCCAAAGGTTTGATCTTGATCTTCCTTTGCTATTACCCAAATAGTTAGTTAGTTAGATATGTCTTATCTAACTCATGTCTTGGGTAACTTTTTCCTAGACACTTTGGTGACAGGAACTTCCTCAATTTCCCAGCACTTTATTCTGTCTTATTCCTTACAATTAAAAGTTTTTCCTGAGGTCTAGTCTGTGTGACAGTTTAAGCCTTTTACTTACCTGTGACAAATCTATTTGTTCCACACAATTCTCTATGTTGATACTCTGTGCACTCCAAGAGATTTATAGTCTTTCTTAAAACATAATTCTCAAAACTGGGCACCATACTCTGAAAGTGGCCCTACTAGTGTTGAGTAGAGATTTATCTTTACATTCCATATCTTGAAGACAATATTCCTGTTTATTAATGCTAGTAGAAAATTTCCTTTTTCCACAGCAATATGATACCATGGTGTTGAGTCATGCTCTGCTTCAGAGCTTCTATAACCTTAAACCCCTTCCTGTTGCACTGCTACCTGGCCTGTGGCTCATTTCCCATATTTGTAGTAACATCTTCTTGAATAATTTTATGATAAGTCTGTTTTCCTACAAGGATTACTTTGGAAGTCAGAATCTGACAATATTAATGTGTAGCTTAAAAAAAAAGAAAAAACAAAAAACTTTTTGGAACTTGGAAGACATGATAATCAAGTTAGCTATCAATAACTCTCTGTCTACTTCTATGGCAAACAGATAGTCAATTACACATCAAAATAATATAAAAAATTAATACATAATAATAATCAGCAATCAGCAATAAAGTTTAGGTAATTTCTTTTGGTCAGGTACAGTCTGGACCACTTTCATTGAACACTGCATAGAACTATGCATAATTTTGCAGAAAAAATATGTCTTAATTAAACATGGAGAGTATCTGGAATCAATACAGATGGAGAATGCGCTCACATTAATCTTATTGAAAGAATTTACATTTTATTTTAGGAGAAGAGCAGTACAGAGAGTTTTAGTCATATCCTGAAGTCCTTCTGCTACTGCTATCATGGAAGTTTTGCTTGAGAAAAGACTATAGGATGCACGACCTGCATTTCAAGAGAGTTTTTTTAATTAATAAGTAAGAATGGGTGAATTAATACATGCAAAATAATTCTGGCATGGATAATAATGGAAATAGCAGAAAAAATACTGAATGGATTAGCACACTTAATTGGTCTTAGGTTGTCTAATGAACAATTAGCCTTGTGTTTAATCCCTCTCAATCCATTCATCTTTGCAGCTCTGAGTCTCTAAAGATAAACATGGATCATTCCAAATGTGCTTTTATTTTTGAAAACTACTTATATTAGTATTTAATTGTAATCATTGGCATGGAAGCCATCTCATAAATAGAAATGGGCAAAAACGGGACATAGTAGAGGACCTATTACTTGGTGCATTAAAAAAAGTGTTGCAAAAAAATTGCAGCACTCTAAAATAGTACTGAGATAAGTCCTGTCCATTAAATAGAGATGAATCTACCTGGAAACTGTATTTTTAAGGCCTTGGCAACACACTGTTGACCATTCAATAAGTGGCATTACAATGCCAGGCCCTGCTGACCATGATCAGACGGTGAATCTTAGGTCCTTGATTTATTTCTTGTGATCTAGGTTCAAGAGCCAACATATCAGATGAGTATTTGGGGTTGCCTATACTACAAGTGGAAAGAAAAAACCCATCCAGATGCATCCCTGGGTTGCCTGAATATGCCTCTCTGTGTCTCCCTATCCCAGAATGTAAAAAATTTCTCTCTCACATGGACGCTAATCTTCCCTTTCACCCAGTGCATCCAAGGAGTGATTATTTAGCTGTCCCAATGTGACCAAGTTAGGCAGAGAAAAGGGACTTCTCTCATACATAATGGTGGCTTGTGCTCTGGTAGAGCTAGGCCAGTTAAATCTTCAGAGCAGCTTCTTAACTGTTCAGGGGGAATTCAAGGCTTGGAGGTTAATGGTCAGGAAAAAGTGAGTTGGACTGGATGTGTTTTAATTCACTGAGATATATTAAAACAGCATGTTAATTAATTTGAAGTCTAGAGGAAACATTTTTTTGCAATATTAAGCTGCTCCATGAATTACTACAGATACATGAGTTTTTTATTTTTTCCTTCCTGAGGTTCCCCTTCTCCCTTTTTTTTTTTTTTAGCAGTAACTAATACTCCTTTATGCATGAACCTAACAGATGTAAAGGGTTCTCTAAGGAGCCTTTGGAGCAAGTACCTGTGGCAGCTTCATTAGGAGCTCTCTGACATTATCCACATCCTGGACATTTTGGGAAATATTGTAGACTGGCCAGGGAAAAGTTTGAGCCTTAATAAAAGAAGAGGAATTAAACAAGTGAAGCACAAAGTGTGTCTAAGGGTCATGAAGTTCTGGATTCTTGCCTAATGCCACATTCATCAGGCTTAATGTAGATGAGCTCTGTGTGGGTTTGCCAGCAGCAAAGTCAAACATCTCATTTGAGACCTGACTCTGTGATTATGAGCCTGAAAGCACGAGCAGCTTCTGCCCTCCCATGGGGCTGCAGCTGGAATCCCCAGATGAGTACCCATCCCACATCTGTATCCATCACTCAGCTCTGCATCACTCATCACACATTTCATGCTTGGAGCTGGTCTGGAGGCTTCCCCTCTGCAAAGGCTCCTGCACATTTCACATGGTGGACAATGCAGCAGACAAGAATCCCCTCTCTTTAGCAGTGACTGAGCCAAGAGAAGCCATGGCCCACACTGACCCTTCTGGCAAAGACAAAGCAACAGGTTGTTCAAACTGCCTTAAACATTTTTATTCTGAAATATTAAGGTGATATGAGGGCTGACAATCACTTGGTTGGAGGTAGATGTGGTTGCAAACTAGGAATGACCACGAGGAGTCAAGAAAAAAAAACAGCAAATTGAAATGTGACAGTACAAGGACTTCACTGTGGCTCTGTGCAGCTCCTGAGGGTTCTTTGGGTGAAATGCTGGCTGGAGTGAGGCTTGGAGAACAGAAGAAAGAAATGGTACAAAGGATTTCTGTGAGAAATGTATTCAAGACAAGGGAAGTCAAGCCTTTCATTGTCTGTACTCATCTTTTGGGTATGGGTCCAGACGAGCTACTGGAGAAGGCAAAAAGGAAAACAGCAAGAAAAACAAGCTACTTAAAAAAGCAAATGTCAAAAGAAAACCAGTTATGCCACTGAGTCAGGAGGAGATGACTGAGGGGAACACTACCTAAATGAACATTAAACAGCCAAAATCTAATCCCTTTGCAATATAAAAGGCTGGAATGGAAAAGAAGATACTGAATTGCTTCAAATTTCCATAGTAGAGAGGATAGGAGTGATAGGCTTGTGAAAAGTCAGATTTAGTTTAACTTTTGGAGACCTTCTGTCCATAAGAGCAGTGAAGCACTTAAGATATATACTTTTGCAGGAGGCTGGGAGATGCCTGGGAGATGTCTGTCATTGCAGATTTTAAGGTAATCATTCAACAAGTGTCAGTTAATAAAGACTTAAAGACAGTTTGTGCCACCTTTGGAGGGGGAGATGGATCAGATGAGGTCCTTACTGGTGTCATTATCTGTGGAACTATAAATGCTGCTTTCAGGCAAAGGGAACGTTGTGTACAATCTTTGAAAATGAAGAATCTGACATAAAAAGGGCTTCTTTCCATCCATTTCTACCCTAATGGACACTGCATTCTCTCAGGATAAGTTCTAATTGGAACCTTGTGCCCTTGCCAGGAAATCACAGGGACTAAGAAACCCTATTACTCTGCAGCTGCTCCCTGGACATTGATTTAAGGTAGTTAGGTCTAAATGCAACTATTTGTCTGCTTCCTTCCTTAAAAAAATGTAGAATAGACAGGCAGGGAAGTAGAAGTAATGTAAGACTTGACTTCATCTTACCTACTGGCCAAAATACCTACATTTTAGGGAGTGGTAGCATCTCCCAAAAGAAAGCAGCCAACAGGGCATGGCTGGGTCACACCCCTCCTTGCTACTGCAAGCTTCAATTTACATTCCACCCTTTGGCCAAAAACCTGAGATACAAATTAAATCTCAGCTCCCAGGGCCTGATGTTACATCCAGACTAAACTCGTCCTTTCTTCATACTGAATAATGCCACTAGGAATATGTTTATCTGAGCTTAATACTCAAGGTATTAGCATTAATCACTAAGCTTTGTCCTGGATATCTGCTTCTGGGAAAAAAAATCTTGTCTAGATGACTGATATTATTGAGAATTTGATAAACCTTAGAAACCTCAAAAATGTCAATGACACAATAAAAATAAAGCATCAAACCTTATTCATCAGAAGCATCTAATGCTGTTGAAGTGTCTGATATTTCCAAGAGTTTTTCAATCTCTGAAACTGTTAAAATAGAAACACCTTTCCCACATTTTCCTTGCCTTTAACAAATGATGGTTCTTTTAACCTCCTTCTCCCCTCTTTGTTTGCTCAGAGGATCAAAGCCTTTTTATTTATTTCTTTTTTCCTCCCAAGCAGTTTCTGGAGTGTTGAAAAACCACCACCAGTATACTGAGTTTACATTACAAACAAGTTAAAATTCCCAGTCTGTCAGAGCTTTTCTCCTAGGATACCAAGGAAAGCAAAGTTCAGCTAAACTGCACAATTAATCGGAGATCACTTCTGAGTGAAGAAGAAAAGATTGCTTTAAGCAGAGCTATTGTTCTCTTAAAGTCCATTTCAGAAAGGAAAGTTATTATTCTCTGAAAGTTATCTGATTTTATTTGTATTCCTGGAGCGACTCCATTAAGTCATGTTCCCTTTTCACCCATAAAATCATCTCAATGAATCATCTGTGGGATTGGCCATATGTAAATGCACCTTATGACACCTACAATGACAAGTGAATGGCCAAAAAGACATGGGCTGCGTGTTGCTTTTGGTGAAACAGCAGTGGGGTTTGTTCTGCTTTTAAGACCTGAGGTAGACAGTTTATTACTTTTCTTGGTTATGAAGTAAATTCCCTTTTTTTTTTTTTTTTTTTTTTTTTTGGTAAATTTTTTTTTTAAAAAATATAAAACAGAATTAG
>JANRGV010000073.1:7318841-7334421 GCA_024734035.1 Alethe castanea
TTTATTACTTTTCTTGGTTATTAAGTAAATTCCCTTTTTTTTTTTTTTTTTTTTTTTTGAGGTAAATGTATTTTGTAATCATGATAAAGCAGCTTGAGCAGTATGGTTAAGGAGTATTTGGCTAAAACAGACTTGAGTGCTGCTCACACAATTGTTCTCCTTTTCCTCCACTTCTGAGAGCAAAGACTTGCCTGGTAACTCAACCTGACCATCCATCAGTGCAGGATGAGCTTGCACCTGTTTAATAAAAGGCATTGTCTGCTGATCTCTGGTATTGTCAGGGCTCTTCTGAAGCCATGGTGGCTGCAAGGAGCAAAAATGAGCAGCACAATTAAGAGATCTCGAGGGAATACAAAGAAATGCTTGCAACATAGATTTAACGAGTGTACTTTAGTGTGTTCTTACAGTGTTTGGAAAATATCTAAGAAGATTCCTATAAACTTTGCAAATTTTCTAGTAAAATATTATTTTCTGGACAAGTATTTCATAATAAGGAAAACAACAAACTTAATAGTCTCTATGCAAATAATGAACTGTAAGGTCTGTTCGGTGTTGTAAGGTATTCTTTTCACACAATTTTGCCAAGATTTAATCCAATATTAATACATTGATGCCTCATGTGGGTGTTTTTCTCCCCTGCTTTTTGCAAGGCACAGTTAAATACTGGTAAAATACATCTGCTACAAGGTAAAATCAAGACATTTAATTTGTGGTATTACAGAAACATCTGGAAGTTTTACAATGGAATCAAATGCAGTTTCAGTTGACATGTAGTGAAGAATGTCTTTCTGACTGACTAAAGGTTTGTAAAAAGGCCATTAAAAATCTATGATAAAAAGGTGATAAAAAGCAAAGAAGTCCATAGTCATATTCTTGACTGGTGACACCCAACAATGAAATACACAAATAATCTCACAAAAAATTATAAAGAAGCTTTTTGAAAACTGATTTGTCATGGCAAAACCAATTTTATTTTTACATAAGATATCAATTTTTAAATGGTCTTGCAGAGAAAGATAATTTTTGACATTTCTTAGCCACATGAGCTGATCCATTCATATTATTTTAATATCTCAGCACTGAATCCTACATGTGTTATTGCACAATATTTTTATTTTTCTTTTCTCCTCCATCCTTTTGTCTATTTATCAGCTTTCTCTTGTCATAAAAATATGTGATGACATGTATTTTATGATGGTAAATGATAATAGAATAGATAGATAAATGAAAGAAAAATAGATAGATAAACAAATAGATAAATAGAATAGATAAATGAAAGGGGAAAATTAATCATTCTATGAGTTCTGGAAACCTCTCTAAAATTTGCTCTTTGATTTTTATCACATTTCTTGCTATGTGAATTTAACAGTAGGGCAGCCAATTTCTGCTAAGCATTACAAATGTAATATTTTTAAACACTAGCAGAGCATGTCATCTCATGCTTTCCTGATAATTTCTTCACTATATGGTGCAACCAGTGTGAATTGAATTAATAATAACAATATAATATATAATGACTATAAAGCAATACAGAAATTGCTAGGCAGCAAGTATTGGATCCAAAAATACCTCAGCCAAAGATCTCTTACAAAACACACATGTAGAAATGTTCTCTCAAGCACAGCTGCAGGTGTCCCATGGTGGAGACCTGGCAGATACAAGCTGGGGACAGTTTGGGATCTAAGGAGAATTAATCACAGCTATGTTATGGAAAACAGACACCCATCCTGATGTGGTGAGCTGTACTTTTAACTGCTCAAGGTCAACAAGGTCAATACTGGTCTAGAGGCCTCTCAGAGAACCCCAGACTGGCTTCCTATAGGGCTTCTTTCCTCACCAGGGGGAGAAGTTAATTTAACCTGCATTCCTATAACAGAGACAATTTCTGTACCAGCCCTACTATTACATGTCTGTGGAGCAGGGATTCACATCACTGATGAAACAGTATTTAGGAACTTTTAGGGCTGAAAAAATTTAGGAATATATTTAGGGATGAATTTTAGGAATTTAGATGTGAAACAATATTTTGTAAGATTTTCAAATGGTATCCCATCCTACACCTCAGCATCGGTTTGACCACACAGTGTTCAGAGCCTGTTGCAATGTCCCTTTAGTGTTTGATTTGGCATCTGTCACATTAATTTTGAAGAGGTTTAGAATCTCTCAATACAATCAGACAGCCCCTTGTTGCTCACTTATCTCAGCCAGCTTCTGCAGGGCTCATTCCAGAGAAGAATCCCACTAGTGCTGAAGGCAGGCTCGGTGAGCTGCCTGCAGCATCCTCCTTCCCAGAGCAGGGCAGGATCTGTGCCAGCTCAACAATCTCCTCTGGAGGAGCAGCCACCACAACCCACAGAGCCTGAGGCTTTGCAGAGCCCCAGGTCACGCAGCTATGTCCTTGTGTGTCCCTTCTCCAGATGCAGCATTTAGGGAAGACAAAAATTGTCCCTGGTTTGTGTGTGGCTCTTTTCATGGGAGTGGAAGCTAATGTTGAAGTTTTACTGTATTTCTCAGCTGAGGGTGCTGTCAGGCTCTACATTCTGCACATTTTCTCTTCTCTCTGTCTTCCACCAGCATGTCATGTTCTAGACAAAGATTTTTCTCACTTTTCAGGTTCTCTTCAGCTCTTTCTTCCTGGCAAACCCAGGCCCAGCTCCTTCTCTGTACCAGTGGGAGGTGACTTTTCTGTACCTCCCACATCCTTTGGTACTCTTTTCCTTCCCTTTTTTTTTTTTTCCCTGTCAATCCCTTTTCCCAGCCTTTGTCAGTGTTTTTCCTCTGATGCCATGCCAGTCCCAATCCTTTCATTTTGCTTCCCTATTTTATTCTTCCCTTTGTTCTCTTGTCAAGCACTTCTCATTTTCTCAAGATCATTTTTGTTTCTTCTCACTGGCATACTCTACCTCCCCTATTCAGCACCCCTTCTTTCAGGTACCCTGCTCCTTAAAGGGTACTCTAAACTAACACGTTCATCCTTCTTCACATGAAAAACCAATTATCCCATCACTTCTCCTCATACAGTTCTGTCCTGTGAATTTGCTGACTTTGTGGACATCCACTTAGCTTTTGACTTCTCTCTTGTGTAGGCTTGCTTGCTTTTCCTCTGGAGTCTGACAATGTCTCCATTGACTTCACCACCTTCATCTGACTTAAAATCTCTTCTTCCCACAATGGGTTTATCATTTAATTTACTTTTCTTCCAGCTTGAATAGTCATTTGAGTATCTCTACTGATTTTTTTCCCTTTTCTATCAAGCAATTTTCTTCCCTTTATTTTTCCCATTTTGTCTTGTACAAAGGTATTTTCCTCAATCTTTTTTTTTTTTGTTTTCACAGCTTTTTTTCCCTTTTCTATTCACTTTTCTAATGGAGAATTTCAAGGTCTGACAGCATCCACCAAAAGTCCAAGTTCCCATTTCATCCATGAAATGTTTATCAGCAATTCCCCCTCTACACACCTTGCTTGGTGCATATTTGATCTAGTTTATATTCTTGGGGATCATGCTGTATCTCTTTGGATGTGCTGGAAAAGTGACCTTGAAGGTCAGATCATCAGTGCTACCAAGTTCATGCCACTTGCCAGACTTTAGTGTTCTGCCTCAGTAACTGGGGTTAAGGCCATGCTTTTGCATCTGGATATGTTGGGTCTTAGTTTGGAAAAACTGCTAACCTTATTCTTACATTTTTGGGAAAGCCTGTTGGTTTACATGAGGAACCCATATGCTCCAACACAAGCAGTATCATTGCTGACTATGTAAATACTCCCATAATCTCAGCATAGCTATGAAAACCAGCATGATAATTGTTCCAACGACATCATTTTATATTTGAGAGGACCAATATCAGAAAAAAGCAACATAGTTCTACAGCCTATTTTTTTAATATAAATTGCTGTAGCTCTTGTAACTTCTTTTATTTTTTACTTTGATAGGTTCACAGGGATTTACCCCCCCATGAAAATTTGCTGCATTACTCTTAAAAGACAGCTGGAAACAATGGAAACAAGACAGTATATTTCTTGCAGTATTCTTGAAAATCTGCATGTCTCTGAAATAAATGTCTGAAAACCTCTTAAGAAAATAGATAAACCAGCAAATCCATTGAGATCACACAGGGCATTCTGGGCTTACCTGAAGAAAGAGACCTGAAGAAATTGCACTAATCTGCATTAGTTAAAGCACTCCTAACAATGCACTGTGGCTTAGTCCCAGTGGAAATACCTGACAATTGCATTGAGGCCATTCCCAGACATCATTGTGCCTCGGAGGATTTTTTTTTTCTTTTGTCATTTTACTCCTACTGCTAAATAAACTCAGGATTTCCAGTCAATCTTTATTTTCATAAAATGAAACATGCTCCAGTTTTTATTTTCTGCCAGTTTCGGGCTGGATTATCAGATTGAAAATTGTCTTGCTAAATTCACAGCAAGAAACAGTCACAGGCAGAGACTTAGGAGGAAGGTACCACTGAAGGATACTGCCCTCCTTTCCTGCCACCTCTGGACCCCAGGTCCACCACCACAGTTTTGCTCTGGACATTCAGGGCTGGCTGCAGGGGCAGGGTGGCTGATTCTCCCCCTGGTCACTCATTTTGTTGGCTGTGGATACTCCATTGAAAATGCGGCCCACTCAGGGTTTAAAGCACAGATTTATTCTCTACACTAGGAGAGAGCAAGAGGACAATCTTCTCTTTAGCTCTCTGACCTGGACTAAGTTCTTGATTAAGCTTTAAATAGCTCTCATTTTTATGCCAATAAGTAGAAAAGTGCCCCAACAGTCAATATTACACCACCTTCACAAAAGCTAATGTAGCTTTCCATAGTTATACACATTCCCACACAGACAGTAATGCTGTCTGATCCTGGAGAGTGTCAAACATCTTGGTGGTGTTCTGTGACATCCTGGGAGTGACTTTACCAGTGACAAAAATTCGTACTAACTGATCAATAACTATAATACAACAAGTTGGAGCAAGCAAGGTGCAACAATCCTGATAAAATTTGATAGGACTTTGGAGACAGCTTTCAAAAACTGATCAGAGAATGAAGTCCCTTCAGTAGGATGCTGTTGGCAAATTTAACAGCCTCATAGACAGGATCTCACACCCTGTGAAATCTTGAGGCTGGATTCTCCAATTGCCCTGCTAAACCAGACTTTTGGTGGGTGCACACCTCATGTGACCCACCTGAATACTTGTAGGCAAACAGAGAATTTGCCCACTGGCTTTAAAGGTAAAATTGCAATTTGACCCTGGAATAAGCAACATTAGAAATAGGTCTTTTATGTCTTATAGTATTCTATATAGGACTCTGTGAGCCACATCACAATTTATGTTCTGTGGGACACTGCCATGGGCGAGTTGTGTTCACACAAAACATCCAAATTGTTCTTTCTTTAATGCCACTACGTGTGCCTACACTGCCTTCATTTCCAAATTCAGCTCCACTTATGTAACACAGACCACTGAACTGGATGATAGCATTGTTTGTAATGTATTTATTTTATTTTGGCTTTCCAGTCTGGTTTAGTACTTTGCTTTGTCACATTTATTTAATTGTAAAAACATTATTTGAATCCAGAAAGATGCTTTACCCTTGCATCTTGCTTTAGATCCAGTCTTTCAATGATAAAATTAGAATCTTACTCCTAGACAAGGTGTCAACATTTGCGTAAAAAAACTTTAATCCTTTATTTGTAGAAGCTTATAAGTAGGTCATCCACACAACTAACCCAGGCAAATATCAACAGTGATTAGAAAAGCCTGGATTCAGGATAAAAGTCTAGTTTTAATTTACTTCATATCTATGCCATTTTACTTGTGTTTAAGTTACAGAGCAACTAATATGTTTTCTATTTTGGAGTGTTTTATATTTTATATATAATGGAGGGCTCTAGAGATACTGAGAGTAGTGGACAGCATTATTCTTAAAACAAACCCCTAACAAACAAACAAACAAACAAACAAGAAAAACTCACCAAACTTAAAGTATGAAATATTCTAGTAGAGGAAAATTAACTTGCATTGCTCTTCAAATAATCAGTTCATTAAAATGGATTTGCATTAATTATTACAGATTTCACTCAAAGGATGAACATTACAGAAGTATAAGTGTTCTATTAACTTAATTGTGAATAAAATTAGCTTAATATGCAATTTTTCCCAATATAGCTGGAGAAATTACCTTTGCTTGTAATTCATTTATCAGCATAAATAACAGCAGAAGTCATCATGATTTAGGTGCATTTCAAGAAAATGAAAACTATAATTTTCCTAAAATATGTATTTGATCAGGTGGGTTGTGTGATTTTCAAATGGTTTTCATGAATATTTAATCAACATGAGACATGCAAGATGAGATAGGTACCAGTCTGTGTCCCAGGCTGTTCTGTTTCAGAGTCTTCCAATGGAGTGTTTTTTAAAGCTCATTTAACTAATTAAAAAAAAAAAAACAAAAAGCAAAACAACAACAACAACAAAAAGAACTACAATCATCTTCAGCAGGTGGCATAAACTGAGAAGAAGCCAAAAAACTCACAAACTACCAGCAAATCCTTAGTTCAGTTCAATGCAGTATTGGGGAGATGCCTGCCTAGTTTTTAATGAATTACTTGAGTTTTGTCAAGATTGCTGAAATACAGGCATGGGTACATAAAATGATCCATTGAAACACTGTGATAACGTGGGGGATAAAGCCCCCAAAATCCAACTCTCTCCCCCCAAATCCTAGCTGTACACTGGGATAGAGACACACTTTCTCACATCCACATGTGTCCCAGCAGATCTGTGTGGCTGGCACACACACAGATGGAAGGTACCTACCCACACACCTCTAGGTCTACAGAGGGTTAGATAAACACTGTCCAGGAATAAAACCCACATTCCTATGAATCTGCACGTATAAAACCTCCACATGCATCCAAGCAAACACATAAGCACAGATGCACACACCTGCACACCCAGAGACACGGGGACATGGGCAAGGCACATCCTCAGGCACAGACAGCTCCCGAAGCACACACACACCTGCACAGCTGGCTGTGTACTCACATGGACACACAGATTTGTGGGCACGTATATACATGAGGAAGAGTTACAATGGCTGTATCATCCCTGCTAATCTCTCCTTCCTTTTAGAAATAATCCAATTTTAGGATCCTGGAGGTAGCCAAGTCCCTGCTGAGGAGATATTCCCAGAGGAGCAAAGCACTTCCAATTTCATTAAGGTTCCCACCTCTCTCCCCCTCTCTCCCAGCAGCAGATCCAGGGAGATGAGCTGGGCACTCAGCACAGCTTTCCCAGCTGCTGGCTTGGCACTTTCCACCCCAGGTTAAGGAAGGGCATAGGATGCAATCTTAAAATCTCATCCCTTCACCCCCAAAGCCTGTGGGAGCAGGAACCTCTGGGCAACATCTGGACACAGCTCCTTTCTGCACATTACCCCCAACCCCCCAGGCTGTCGACTACAGGGGTGCCCCTGAGCCCTACCCTTCCTCTGCAAGTGTAAAAGCCCCTGTTCTCCTCCTGCTCCCCCCTTCCCTGTTTCTCCTGCCCCCCGAATTCCGCCAGGAAACCTCTTCGCAATTCGCCGCTCTAAACTTTTTCCTGGCTGCACAACCCGCAAGCCCCGGGCAGCGGCTGCGTCTGGTCCAGAGGGCAGAATGGGGCGGGGGTGGGCTGCAGGGACCCGGGATGCAGGGATCCAGGCTGCAGGGTGTGGGATGCAAGGAGTGGGATGAGAAGACTGAGATGCGGGATCCGGGGATGTGCGGACCGGGATGCGCGAATTGGAGACGCAGGATGCAGAGACGGGGATGTGGGATGCAGGGAGCAGGACGCGGGATAGCAGCGCCCAGCTTCTTACCGTGCAATGAGGACAGGTCCTGCTGAGGGTCTCCAGCTGCCCCCGGGCATCGCGGGCCTCCCGATGTGCTCGTTAAACATCCACCAGGGAGGCTCACCCCCAAACTTGTGGGAGCTGCTTCCTCTGGGAACAATCACCCTTTCTCCCCCCCACCTTGGATCGGATCCCGGTGGAAACTCATCAAGGCCTCCTAAGTGGTCAGAGGTAAGCTGTGAGGGAAGGAGAAGAGGGGGAAAACGGGACGGAGAGGTTGTGATCACCAAGCGATGATCCCCTTCCTTTCCCCTCTCCTCTGGAGCGCCCGCTTCCCGTTCCTCTGACCAACTTTGGCTCTGCTTGGCCAGGCGGCGCCTGGGACCGGCGCTGTGAATTGGGGTCCCTTCTCGCTGCTTGGCATCTTTCTAGATTTCCTCTCCTTTCCGGGCAAAGGGGATTGGTGCAAAGCTTTAAATTAGGAGGCGACCTAGAGTTGCAAAGACAGGGAGTGGGAGCTGGCTGGCGTTCGCAGACCGCCTCCCCCGGCGCTCGGCGCTGCGCGGAGGGGCCGGCCGAGCCTTACCCCTACCATTTATTCATTGAGTGCGCTCCTGCTCCTCACTCCGGAGCTGGCTACTGCTCCTGGCACGGCCGGGAGCGGGGCTGTGGCAGCAGCCCCACGCTGCGGGGCTCCCCGCGGCTGTTTAACTGCGCCGGCAGCGCGGGCAGAGCGCAGCCCGGCCCGGGGGGAGGACGGGGCTGGCGGGGACGGGACACGGGGACGCTGCTGTCGCCTGGCAACCCTGCATCCCTGCCCCGAGCATCCCTCCCCCAGCGCCCTGATTGGCCGGGGCCGGGGCGGGGGGAACACACGCGCTCCTCCGAGGATGCTGCGCCCCGGCACTGCGACTTGTCGCATCCTCAAAAAGCCGGGAGCGGGCAGGGTGAGCACAGAGCGGCCGGGAGAGCCGAGGCAGTTCAGGGCGTTGTATCGCCGTCCTCCTGCCTTCTCGCTTCCAGCTGGCTTCAGCAATTTGCTTCTGCTCTACATCTAGAAAAAGACTGTATTTGTGTGTGTATGTATGTATGTATATATGGGTGGATGAATGGATAAATAGATAGATACAAAGAAAATATACCAATATATGCACACAAATATATGTATATACACATATGCATTTGTATATACAGATACATGTATATGTATTATCTGTAGTCTTTATATTATCTCTCTATATTCTAACTCCTATATGGGAAGAGAGAAGAAAAATAGTTACTGAGAAAAGATCACTTCAAGGTGTAGCAAAGCTGGATGCAAAGGGAAAAAGAAAGCTACTTTTTGGCTCGTATATATTTGAAAACCATAGGTTTACATCAGCTGGAGTGTTAACAGAAGACTGTGGCCCTAAAGAAAGAATTAAACCCAGTGAGGGGAGTGAGCTGTAAGAGTCAGTGAGGATGGATGCATTGACTTCAGAGAGGGTGAGTTTAAGCCATGCTGCATGGGGCATTGCTGCTGTTATGTGGCTTCATTGCTTATTCTCTGCTACGAGGGACAGTGAGCAGCTGCTTCCTGCTGGTTGGGTGTAGTATGGAGAGGATGTCTGTAAAATCCCAATACTTCCCTTTCCATACAGCTCCAGCTGGGACACTGTGAATTTCTCATTTTTTAGGAGGGAGAAGCCCATTGTCTACTTCTCCCTGAATGTTTCCCTGCACCTTTGCACTTAACCCCAGGCAGCTCCCCACCAGTGCTCAGTTAAACCAGGGAAAAAGAGACACTGCAGTCAGGAGCTGCAATCCAGCAGCTCACATGGGGCCACTATTGTTTCAGCAGCCACGGTTCCAGTAAGGAGTTAAGTTAAAGGAAATAAAATAATCCGCTTCTGCTTTGTAATATTTTATGTTTTGTTATTTAACATCTGTTTACTTTTGTGATCTACCATCACATTTGAACTACTTGGCTAATTTTATGAGCTTTTTCTTTCTTGGAAGCCAAGGATATTTGCTGAGATGTGTGTGTTAAACTGTTTCATTAAGGACTAAAGTTAAGCAGGGAGGAAAATGAAAGGCAGCAGTTTCTCTTGGGTTTACCCTACTTTAGATTGGATCAAAATGCATATAAGACATTGCTATAACATAAGGGCAAACTGGAATGAATAGAAAATCAGTCTCATGTCTTTCAAATCGTAGCACAATTTGACAAATAGGTTCAGAATACATTTTTTTCACAGTCTTGCAGGCTGATTTCCAGGAAAGACTAGTGAAAAGAAGGATCTGATTCTGCATTGCTTTGTACGTAGCAATCATGCCTCAAAGTGAGTATGAAAGTAACTTTTTCATTGGGTGGGATGTAAAACCCACTGTGTATGAAATTGGCCACCACAGGGCGCCAAGTGGAATTGGGCTGAGGTGGTTTGTCTGATTTGCAGTAGGTCACTTAGAGCTGGGGAGGTGACCCAGTCATTTGTTCTGTGCTTCAAAAATCATCAGTGGTGATGGTTTACTCCCTTTCCATGCCTCGCTGCTGTGCAGCATCTGACATCAGTCCCTAACACTGCTCCTACTTGCATTTACACATGATCCATGGCTACTGAGAAACAGGAAAATAAACCTGAATAGTCAAAGATGTAGGCAAAGGCACAAGGGTTTAATTCTCACTTTCTTCCAGGGTTCCTTCTCAGCCAGTTCTCCTGGCACAACAGGGTCTCATATAAGATAACCTACCCCTGTCTTTCTAAAGCATGATTCTGGAGACCTCATTTCAATTTATGACTCTGGAAAACCATGCTTATTTTTGTAGGGAACACAACTGTGCCTCAATTCTCTTTTGGGATAGCACCTGGTGCATCCATGTAGGGTGTTCTGGAGATGCAGCTTGGTACTGAGCCTGTGTTTTCAGTCAGTCAGATGTTCAGGCTTACAGGTGTGACAGTGCAAGGCAACACAAAGATCTCAGTGAAGCTCTGGGCTGAGCTGTGCTTGGGTGCTACTGGCAAATCATTCATGTCAGGCTAAATTGAGCACTTCATGCCACACTTAATTGTAGATACACCCACAGTTAGATACAGAAATCAGGATGTGTAACTTCTGCCAGGGGACAGCTTGGAGAAAACAATCAACAGCCCTAAATGTCTATGACCTGGATTCAAAGAAGGGGTTTTAATATGAAATGTATTTATTTCTTTTCTGCCTGTGAAACAAAGATGGTAAAGCAAAATTAAATTTTCTGAAATAGGAATATTTTGCCTTTTTGAATTATCTGTTAGTGTAACAGTAGTTATATCTAGTTAACAGATATTTCAAATTGAGATCTCATATAACACCAAATTGACTTCATAGAAAGCTTTGATGAGCTGAAGAATTTGTTTTTATAAAACTCAAGAATGTGATTAACAGGCTTATCACCACAAATAAACAGATGCATGTCTTTTCCTTACACAGAATTTTAGCATGAGCTTCAAGACTGTACACATGGGAACTTTCCAATTTTACATTTGACAGGAAGATACTGTTCCAGCAAAACACTTTGTAGGGTTCCCTAACTTGCTATAAGCATCTGTTTTGGGACACACTCAAGTTATTTGCTGATTAAAGACTAAGGCAAAGCTCTAGAAAAATTGCAAATGTGCTTGTACAACCAGTACAAAAATTGCAAATGGGCTTGTACAGCCCAATCTATGGATTTGGCCCAGCCTACCTGAATAATTCATGAGGTTTATGGTCTTTCCTTCTTTCCTGGGGACCTTACAGAAATGGACAGGAAAAGGGCCATGGATCAATGAGGTTTTTTCCTAGCAAATTGCACCCTGCCACCTGATTTCCAACAGCTCTGCATCTGTTTCCTGTGTGGAAGTGATGTGTGGGTGGGCAGGATCCTGTGTCTGTGGCTCTGCCTGAGCTAACAGTTGTGGTCATCACCCCAGGCCAATCCTGGCTTACCCCTTGGTTTGGGGCACACATCAGAAGCACCTAGAGATGGTACCAGGTTCTCCTGGGAGCCTGCCAGTCTCAGGGTACAAAACCCTGGTTGGAAGGTGGTAGCCACAGGGGTCTAGATGTGTCTCCACAACACCATAGCCATGTCAGTCTCTGCATCCTGAGACAGAAAGGCAGAAAGTTCATAATGGTTGAAGCAGGGATCTACAAAACTCCACACTCACTGACTCATCCCCACCTGCCAATTGTGAGGGACAGGGACATGCTCCAAAGGGACAGTCCAGTGGCACTCAGCTTTCAGAGGAATGTGGTAATCCCTAGGGAAGATCCACAGTGATGAAGAGTGTAAGGGGTGTCACTATGTCATACTCCAGGACCTCATGGATTGCTGTGGAAAATTATGCACTGCTGTGGTTGCTGGCTGAACACCAGTGCCCAACAAAGCCTCTCCACTTCTTCAGCTGGGCAGGGCATAGGAAGCAAAACAAAAATAGACTCTTCCTTTCCTCTTAACAAACAACACTGATGGTCTTCATCATGAAGCCCATCATCAAAATGGAATGTCTTCCTTTCCCATTGTTAACTGGCTTTGAAGAGATTTTAGGTCAATACACATGGTGCAGAAAATCCTCATGTACATTTAGTGCTGTTCCTCTTACAGCTGATTCATGTGGCATCCCTTGGGCCTTCTGTGACATTGCTATTCCCTCTCAGATGTCCTGTGATGTCTTTCTTAGCTGGCTGAAGTGATTTTGGCTTAATACCATTGTGAAGAATATGCCATGACATACTCAGGCTTTTTGGGGCAGTCTGAGCCTTTCTCATTCCCAAGGACAGTGGCAACTCTGACTATAAGGCTCAACAATAAAAACCTGTGCTTCATGAGGTATGGTCTGGCACATGGAAGCAAGTGTCCATTCCAAACTGGCAGTGTACATGTAGCAGCATCCTCCCTTCTGCCTCCATCTCCCATGACCATCAATATCTTTACCTGTCTCTTCTCTTCACCTCTCCTCCAGCAAATTTTCCCATTTCCTTCAGTATCCCTCTGCCTTTTTCACCTTCTTCTCTTTTACTCTTTAGATAGCTGGCTGACTGCTCATGCCTATAAGCCATGTCTCCAGTTAACCCGAAGGTCTCCTTGCCCCTTCTCCACAAAGAAACCTCTTTCCATGGAAAAAAACCAGCAGCTGTTGTTCATCTTCAGCAGCTACAATAGGCGAAAAGGTCTGGCTTCACTGTGGGAACCAGCTGCCCTCTCTCCACTTCTGCTTCCTTCTCAGAAATCAGGTTTCCCAACATACTGCTGGGGACACATGTGACATCCAGATGTTGTCCAAATGGGGCTTCTTCATAAAAATACATGAGCAGCAAGGGTCCCTCCAGGTCCCTGAAAGATATACAAGCATACACTTGCACCCTCCAGCCCTTCCCTAGCCAAAGTCCTGCTGCAGTTTGTGCAGGTTCTGGCATGAACATAACACAGGGCCTGCCTAATACGTGCAGGACACTTTAAATCTCTGCCAGTTCATGACTATGGGTCCAAGCTCCACTACCCTGCTGCATCTTCTCACTCCATCCTGCCATGACTCTGATACAGGAGGTGTTATTTGTCTTCTGAGAGGAGGCTCTAGCCTTTCCCAGGAGGTGCAGGGGACAGGGCATGGCACAGTAGCACATTCCAATCTCTGCCATATTTAAAGTCATATGAACAGATGACCCCATTCCACAAAATACTGACTGTTATCTCTTTCTCTTACCATGAAAATAATTGGGTACCAGATATCAGAATTTCCTACATATTTTGCTTTTGACTTAAGTCACCTTTATGTTTCTGTGCATTATTATTCTCTTTATTAGTGCTGCTAGCAGTCTGGCTTCTTCAAACAACTTCATCCTCCTCTCTGAAAATCCCCTAACATTTCTTCTCTGTGAAACATTTTTCCTTCCTATAGCTCTTCTCTGTAGGAATTACTGCATTTACATATTTTGTTTAAGGTGCTTAGGAATTATTGACAGGTTTGCCTTGCCCCCAGGGGGTGATGTGACATAGTCGAGCTGTGAACCACTTAAAGCTCATAGGAGAGATTACTTGTGACTCTGAATTAGGGCACGGGCCAAGAAATGTAGCACAGTGCTGTCAAGGGCTGTGGCACACAGATCCATTTCCTTTATAATCCCATCATATCTATGACCTACCACATACAGAGCAACGTAAGAGATCTACATTTTCCCATTAGCACAAGATACAGGCTTCCTGTGAAATAAATTTACTCACAGTCCCTACAACACTGCTTTGCAAGCCTGGAAACCCTGTTTTTATTATGTCAGTGAGTTTATTTCAGAATTCTTTCACACTGAGAATCCATCTGGATATACTACTTTTGAAATACCCTGCTGAGATTCTGCTTTGCCACTAGTTAAAAATGAATGGATAAATTTATAAACAGGAAGTTTATTGTATTTTTCAGCTGAAAGATATTCTAGATTTTATCTTGGCTTAGATTTTTATTGGTGGTATTTTGGTTTTTATTGTGTTTATTTTTTTGTCTTGTTTTTTTTTTTTTTCATTTTTCCAACCATTTAATTATACTTGCACCCCTGGAAGGAACAGTGAATCCAGAATTAGAAAGCTGAAATAAAAGGAATCAAATTCCTGGAAATGAGACTGAAACAAAAAAGCCAAGAAATCCAAATCAGTCACAAGCTAAGGATCTTGACTTTCCGTTAACAAAGAAAAACCATTTTCCAACAGGAAAGACATACCTGGCCTTGGAAAACTGCTAGTAGCATAAAATATAATTAAGCAGATGGTAACAAAAATAGCACTTGAGCTGTTTAAAAGCGTTTTATTGAACGCCACTTCTTTTTTTTTTTCTTTCCCCTCCAGAATGCTGTTGTCCTCTGTAATTTAAGAAAAGACAAGAAATACAGGAAAATTGCGAGAGCTATATGTTTCTCTTCAGCTTGTTCTATTTAAATTGCACACCAGTAAATGTGGTGAAGAATGCAAATGTTGCGAAGCAACGAGAACTAATATTGATAGTGGAATCTTAAATCAGCTCCCTCGTGCATGTGGATACACTCTTA
Organism: Alethe castanea; assembly: GCA_024734035.1. Taxonomy (NCBI): domain Eukaryota; kingdom Metazoa; phylum Chordata; class Aves; order Passeriformes; family Muscicapidae; genus Alethe; species Alethe castanea. The sequence goes on from JANRGV010000073.1 coordinate 7,333,707, forward strand.
ATTGGTTTAATACTGTCTTTTTTTTCTCTTTCAGAAAATCCTGACACATTCAGCACCCTAAAAAAATAGGGTTTTGTCAATAGCTTGATTTCCCTGCACTGCTCAGTGACTCTGCCTTGCACTTGTATACTGTGCACTCATCTTCCTCTGCATTACAGGGAGAATGGTCCATTTCTTTTCAGAAAAACATTCAAGTGTTTTGAAACTTTTTTTTTCATTTCATTTTTACTCCAGTCCTGAGATAAGGGCTGGTATGTTGGTTTTCTGTTTCCCAGATAAGACATATGCATTAAAACCTGAAAGTGTTAGCAACCTCTTAGTACCTGATTTTTTCACATTTAGGAGCTCTACACTTTCAGAATTGTTTACATGATACATTGAAGAAATGGCTGTTGCTCACCTTAGATTAAGTTTGGGCTCCCAACTGTTGGTTTTTATCTAGTTCCAGAGTTTGACTAGGGGTTGGTTTTCTTAGACTCATTCTCATAAGTGATTAAATCTTTTTGTATGAAATTATGAAGAGAAGCAGAGAACCAAGAAGGAAAAGTCGATCTCAATATCCAAATTTTGGCAAGGGTGTAAGCTGTTGTAAGCTGGGCTTCATCATGGGAAATGCTCAGTAATTAGACTAATGTTTGGTATTAATCCTGGAGTTCTAATGGAAGGAAAGGGAAAGGGAAAGGGAAAGGGAAAGGGAAAGGGAAAGGGAAAGGGA
>JANRGV010000073.1:7347536-7380585 GCA_024734035.1 Alethe castanea
AAAACTGAATTGTTGGCACGCAATAAACTGCATTGCTGCTTGCTGCTGAATAAAACTTGAGTCACTTGCTGTTTGTTTTTTTCACCCTGGGGTCGAACGAACCATCACGACTCCCACTCGAGTTGAGTGGATTGTGACAGGAGTGAGGACCCCCAAACTCTCCAGCCCCCCCTCCAAGCAGGGCACAGCAGCAGCTGCTCGCTTGAGAACACATCCACCCAGTCCTGGCTGGTTTTGGGGCTGACTGACCCGGTGTCTGCCATTCCAGCCTGGTGATGGATGGGAGACCCCATATCCCAGTGGGAATGGAGATGGAGAGCCAGGCTGGTGGGAAACAGAGCCAAAGTAGGTTCCATTTGTAAAACACTGGGACAAGGTGGTGGCACAGGGCAGCCCAGGTGCTTCCAGCAGTTTGGAGATCCCTCCCAAGAGCCTGGCTGCAGAACCCCACGGTTGGGGATGGGGGGATTGCTGGAACCTTGAAACCTGAGAGTTTTGAACTTTTTGTGCTTTTTGACACTGACTCTTAAAATAACACTGCTTTTGACTTGAGGCCTTGGAGAAGGCTTCCAAAGTTGGGTGATGGAGTTAGAATCATGGGTGTGTGGTTGAATAGAAGTGTGTAATTTCACATGGTGAAGGGTTTGGAATTTGGGGTTTTAGAATATAGCAATAAGTATGGGACAAGATGGAGGTTCTTGGGCAGTGGCTCTTTTTTTTTCTTTTTTATTCTTGGTTTTAGGTAGTAGTTTTTGGTTGGATGGAAGGTATTGCACTGCAGGTGACAGGTGTTTGGTTATTCAGTCAAAAGTACAAAAAACATAGATGTTAGTTTTTAACTGGATAGTTAGGCTTTAAAAGACCTTGTAACTAGCAAGATTTACTGACATTTTCTCACTTTTAGCTTGTTGGCTAGAAGTGCTGTAGAACTCACTCTACTATAGACAAGAATTAATAAACAACTGAGTCTGAACATGAAAATTCGGTCTCTTGTGCTTCAATCTTGATTCTGGTTGAAGGCAGGGGAAAAAAGAAGATAAGCCATTAATATTTGGTGATCCTGTGTGAGGAAAAATGGGCATGACCAGCTCAGGGATCAGGAAGTGACTTTTCCCAGAGCACATTCCATATATAAATGAAAAATGTGCATGGATCACATCTGTGATCACGGAATGCGTGTTCAAGGAGGTGTTGTGTCCTTCAGAGGGATGTCCTCAATCCTGCCAGATTCCATTCCACGCAGCCCTGGAGACACCGTTCAGGGGCTGGATATCCTGGGATATCCCTGAACAACTTGGGATAGTGGAAGGTGTCCCTGCCCGCAGCAGGGGCTGGAGCAGGAAGGGCTTTAAGGTTCTTTCCAACCCAAACCATTCCATGATCAAGGAGCTGCTTTGTTGGAGTGTATAAAATAGAAACCTCTCTGAGTCCCTCAGACACAGAAAAGAATGCAGGGATTGAATTAAAGCCTTTAGAGAAATTAAAATATATTAAACCACACAGACATGAAGTAGAAGTGTAAGTTTTAGTATTAAGTAAGTAAGAATATACTTTAAGCGCCTTAAGAGAGTAGAAAACCCTAAAGTCTAGTTTAAAGTTCAGTAGCCCTAAAGCCTAGGTTAAAGGTCAGTAACTTAGTCCCAGACATAAAGAAAACATAGCAGAACACTGCTTGCATTTCTAGATAGAACAGATAGAACCATTTACATAAATAGATAGAGCTATATGTGTAAATTATGCGTAAGAACTGACTCTACTTTCATACTTAAGAATTAAGATTCTAATAGGTGTAGAAAGAATGTTTTAAAATTGTGGGTTTTAGCTCATTGGGTGATTTATGAATTAAAAATCCCTGTATTGGGGTGAGACAACAAACTTAGGAGGAGAAGAAATGGAAGAAGGAAGAAGAAAAGGAAGAAGAAAAGGAAGAAGAAAAGGAAGAAGAAAAGGAAGACGAAAAGGAAGAAGAACAAAGGAAGAAGAAAAGCCAGGGAGCTGCTGCTGTTGCTTCTGCTCAGGACTCTATGCCAGAAAGTTTTAGCACGGACTTTAATATTCTGAACTCTTTGCCTTCAAGAGTGATGCATTCACGCAAAAACCAACTTTACAGCAACCAACAACTGCTCTTGTCTCTTTGAAGACCCAGACCCTTGAAAAACTCGACACTGCTTCAGTCCCCAAGCTGGACCCTGGGTCAGGATGCACTGGATCAGAATCCCACCATCACTGTGGCACTGGGACCAGCCCCGGGTGGGAGGCAGTGCCAGGTCCCGCCTGTCACACCCCAAATTCCCACCGTACTCACCCTCACGATGTAGACTCGGACCAGCACGTTGATGGGGTCGTTGCTGGGGATCCCCTGGAACATCCCGAAGGTGGGGTCGTATCCCGCCTCCTTGGTGATGTCATCAGGCAGCGGCACTTTGTAGACGCACATGGAGCCCTGGTGAGAGGGAAGGCATGGCCTGACTGAGTCCTGCTGCCCAGGGCCTCCAGGGAAGCAAACCCATCCCAAAACACCCTCCCCAGAGTCCCAGACAGCATTCCCAACTGTTGGAACCCTGGTCACTGAGCATTTTAGACTTTCTGTGCTGACAGGCACTGACCCCCAGGAGAACACTGCTTTTGACCTGAGGCTGTGGAGAAGGCTTCCAAAATTGAATGATAGAACTGGGATTATGAGTGTGTAGTTTGAATAGAAGTGTGTAATATAACATGGTGAAAAATTTAGAGTTTAAGGTTATAGAATATAGTAATATATAAAAGCAAGATGGAGGTTTTAGGGTGGAGGTTTTGTTCTTCTTCACCTTCTTCTTCATGAGTCTAGGTGGTATTGTTTGATTGGATAGAAAAATCTGCATTGTGGGCCACAGGTGGTTGGTTATTGGGTTAAAAATAAAAATAATTTAGGTGTCATTTCTTAATTGGACAGTTGGCCCCTTAAAAGGCCTTGTAGAGAGAGAGTCTCCATTTTTAGCTTGTTAGCTTGAAGTGCTGTAGAACTCATGGTTTGTGGGACTGTACTATAGATAAGAATGAATAAACATCTGAGTCTGAACAAGAAATACTGTCTCGAGTATTTAATCCCAACCCTGGCAGAAAAAGACGATAGCAAGTGATAGTGGTGCCCAAAACTGCACACAGGACTTGAGGTGAGGCCAGCCCATTGCAGAGCAGGGTGGAACAATCCCCTTCCTTGCCCTGCTGATCTGGTCTGTCCCTGCAGCCAGGGTCTCCCTGTCCCAGAGTCCAGCACTAACCCTTGCCAAACTTCACGTGGTTTTAAAGGGACTGACAGCCCTTGTGGAACAGGTTGCTGCCCAGAGGGCAGAGTTACACCAAACACGAGTGCTGAAGTGAACACTGACTCATGAAGCTCTGCAGACACTTCCTTGCTCAAATGCAAGGCCCAGATGGATTTGGGTTCTTGCTGACCCACAAGGGATTCTCACATCATGGCCAGTTTTCAGCTGCCATAGGTACACCAGTTCCTTCCTGCCCTCACAATTTGCTGGGAGAGGTGGAGGTAAGAGATCTTTGCCATACTTTTAGTTGGTTTAAGAGTCACTTGGTGTTAGTTCATACTAAGAAATCAATTCAGGCAGAGGGCTGTGACTTCTCTCTTTTCTTGCACTGAGCCTGAACTGGGTACAGGGAAGAATCTGTCTTGTGGTTACCCAGCCAGGGCAGAGGAAGTGAATTGCAAAGGATGACTACTTTTATTTGAGAATTTGATTTATAATCCTTTTTGTTACATTGTTTTTAAGAAGATAGTTCACATATAGTTCACATATAAATCTTCACAATATCATGGATGCCCTATAAATCATCTGTGTACATGATGGCTCTGCAGAGAAACAGATACTTCAAGAAAGTGAAAGTTTCATTTAGAAAAACTCTGTATGCATATTTTATACCCTTATAACTAGTGATTAAATTGAAAACAAATGAAATAATGTAAGAAAGAGAACAAAATGACACCAATGTTTTTCAGAATAAGCACTGCCTATAAAAGATCAAGCAAACATTGTTACACTTGATATTTTATCCAAGGTTTCAAACCCATCAGGATTTAACATTCATTAGAGATTAATGGAAGGATGAGGTGAAACATGAAGCAGGGCAATTGTCAGAGGATGCTCTCTGTTCATGTGTTTACACATCCTCTCTTAGAAAGAATCAATCAAAAGTGAAGGCCACAGAAAAACAATCCCAAATAACATGGTTCTAAATGTAGTAGAGCTGGGACAGAACCACAGGCTGTGCAAATTTGCAAAGCTCAGTGATTTGCTGAGTTACAAAAACAGGGGTTCTACCTATTTGTAGATTATTTTTTTAAAACATGTGTTTGCAAATAACAGAAGTGTTAAGTACAGTGTGCCTGTTTTTCTTCTCACTTATGTCAGTGTCAATCAGGGATATCTTCACTGAATTTGCTTAACAGGCTTCTTCTTTCTGCCCTCTGGCTTTCCTGTAGCTAGTCCTGATTAGAACTGTGCAAAGAGTTGGCCGGGTAAGTAATTCTCTAAAAAAAAAAAAAAATTAAAAAAATTAAAATACTTAGATTGAATAAAGGAACTGAGATGCCATTTTGTACCAAAGAGGTCTTATCTTGGCTTGCAACTGGGAACATCTTTTTCTAAGTAGCAAAGAGTCAAATGGCTTTCAGGCTTGAGTGGTGTAAGCAGAGATTCAGAGAGGTCCCATGTATACTCCAAGTCAGGTAAGAAGCAGTTTGGATATGGACCTCCCAGACACAGGATATTCCAGTATCTGAGGTGTATGCAAAAACTGGGAAAATCTGCTCTAGGTTTGTTATTAGCACCTATTTCTTTACATATTGTCTCTCAGAAAATAATTTATTATTGTGGAAATGTCAAAAGAAAATATTTCAATGCTCTGAAAAGTTTTTTGTTTATTTGGGGTTTTGCCATACATAAATGTTGTAACAGTGATGGTTTGGTTCCCTGAAAACCTCTTTCATGTAGGAGAAATAAATAATTTGCTAGGGCTGTCTCTTTTTTTGTCTTTTTTTTTTCCCTTGAGTAAAAGTAATTTGCATCTGTGTAAAGCAGAGAAAAAAAGTCAGAGCAATGAGATTATGCTGACAAGTGACTGATAGAAGCAAGAGGAGAATGGGAACTGACTGGCTGATGGAACCAGACAGTACCTCTCAGCTCAAGTAAGTAAAGGTCCATTATTCCTGGGCTGCTGCATCAGCACAGCAATTAAATTAAGGAATTCTACAGACTTCCCACATAGTTAAAATGAACTAAACCAGATTGAATGTAGAGCATTACACACCAGGGGAGGAGAATAAGAAGGGTGGGATAGGAAAATTAAAATCCCAGGGTACAAAACAAAGAGAAGTAAAATGTTCAGCCATAAGAAATTATTATTATGATAGTAAAAAAGACATGATATTACTGCTTGGAGAATTTCAGTTCTATTTTATGACCTTCTGAGATCTCTACTGAGATAACTGTGCTCAATTCTCCACGTACCATGAAGTGTTTTCTCAGACCATTCGTGCCTATATGGGTCAAACCTGTTGTTAGCTGTAAGAGAGGGGATACAGAAATACCTGGCTATCCCATAAATAAATACTGTACACTCTTTTTGTGAGGACTGACCAATATCAGCTTTTCTCTTTGAGCTGTGAAGCTGCAAAGTCTGCCTTCAAGCTGCATGACTCCTTCTGGGACTTCTCTGAATCCAAGTAATCTCCTTGAGCAATGGATTCATTTGATGGTTAACAGTATTGCTGCCAAGAAGAGATTTGTCATATCTTTAGGCTAAGAGGAGGAATTCTGCAGTACTAGCTAACTCCTCTCCACAGGGGAAATCAGCATATTCTGCTGGTTATGCTGCAGTCTTATGATCAATATATTTGTTCACATTTAATGCTACATATGAAAAACCAGCATTCTCGTTTTGAAAACAGCTGCAAGCAAACAGTGACCTATATATAGGATTTGTCTTCTTTCCAGCTTTATTCTTAACAGAACTTATGTGGAATTAATTGTAAATAGCTGGATTTGAAGGTGTCTTGGGTTTTTTGGGAGGAAATTTGGCATTTAAATCTTATTCTGCCTAGCTAGTCAATAACAATGTTCTTAGCTTCTGAAACTTGGACAGATTTATAGCTTCAGCAAACTTTCACATTGCCATTTTTAAATACACATCATATATTTCACAGATCTTCTCAGCAAAATTTTTAGACGTGCCAACGTGATTTAGAAGTCTAGAGTATATAAATACGACTGAAGCGTTTGGGAAAACAAACCCCAAAGACTTCCAGTAGGATTTAGACCATCCACTAGTTAATTTCCAAAATGTCACATGTGCCTAGATGTAAAACTATCCAATGCTCTGATACATATGACAAGGATATTAATCTTAAGAGCCCATGTTCATAAATCAGTGGATGATTGAAGATATTGATAACTCCACTCCCTACTGCAAGAGCCTGTCAAGTCCATATATTTGTGGTATTCAGTATATGGAAAACCAGTGAAACACTGGCAGTGCTGGGAAGATCCCTGAGTCTTGTGGCTGCACATCATCTGGGGTAACAAGCAAAGCACAAACCTCTAACCCAGCAGTTCTCACTCACATACCCACATATAGGGATAAGGAGCAAGAAAAGAGTGTTTCTGGTTTCCCAATAACTTGATTGTATTCAGATGAGGTATAAAGTCTGTTTAGGCTCAAATGCCCCCATTTGCTGAGAGAGAGGAACTTACAGCTCCCATGTGTGAGGAATTTTTTAGAACCATCAGGAAAGGGATCTCTGAACTCCTGAAGGTTTTTTGCTGCAAATGGGACCACTTTGAGCTGATTGAGATAGAAGTGAAAATCTGGGAGAAGCCTTTAACCAGATAGCTAAAGCAGATCTCAACAGAACCCTTATCCCAAAGCTTACCTTGGGGATGGGAATCAATGTCTGTTCACAAAGAAATGGAGTCTCTTTTGAGGTGTCTCTCCTGTCTCCATTAACTGTTTCCAGGCTGCTGGGTTACAAACCACCTCCATAAGGTTCCAGATCCCATTGAGTGCTGCAGCCAGAGAAATTCTCCTGCAGAAGTAACTTTTTTCCTTCTTTCACTTTTTTTTTTTCTTTCTTGTTTAAGACTGAGCACAATGCAGGCTGGGACTAAGCCTGCAAGCTGTCTGCTGGATGCTTTTGTCAGTTCCACAGCTGCAGTAAGAGCTGTAAAATGGTCAAATACATCAAATTTCTCACAGTGTCCACAAAGACTACTGAAGCTCATAGCTCTTGAAAAGGCTTTCAAGGACCCTGGAAGCCCTGAAGATACTTGAATGGAGCTAGGCTTTTGGACTGATCTGCAGAAAACCTCAGCTGCTGCAAAACCCACTGAAACATAAAGTGCTTTCTTTGCTGACTGCTGCACACTCTCAGAGCTTGGGAGCCTGTCTCATGGCTTCAAGCCACAACTAAACAGCATTATCCACCTGGATGTTTTAACAAAGCTGGCTGTTTAGAAGTCACAAGCCCTAGGAAGGCTGTCATATTCAGCTCTAGAGGTTTCATCCTTACAACAGCATATTTTGAGTAAAATTTCTGCAGCTCAATAAGTACTAAAAACCTATTCAAACACCAGGCCCATTTTTATGGTAAAACTGGGTTGCAGCCACCTTTATAATACTGCCTGATGTGTTTCATTATGTTTTCATGGCTCTTATTCCAATGGAAAAAAGAAGAGTTGGAATATATACAATGTGGGATGAAAAGATTGTAAACACGAAGTTGACCTATCCCCTTTCAGTTACCTTTGTAATTCATACTTAGTGCAAATCAGTTCCAAAAATTCCCATATTTTTACCTGCAGGATTTTTTGGAATAGCCTTTTCCTTGCCTTGTAGATATTTGAATTGGATGACTGCTCAAATTACACAGCATGTAAGTCTCTGAATTGTTATGAATTAATGGGAACTGTGCACTGTTATGTTTTTGCTCAAAGTTAATTTGCACAGCTTTTATCTTCCTGAGATCTTTGCTGAATTTAGATTTTAGGATCACAGCTAATCCTGGAAATAATTTCCAGGTAGAGTGAAGATGAGAAAATCACTAGGACTAGTCAGCGTGGCATCACCAAGTGGAAGTGATGCTTGATCAACCTGATACACATCTGTGGAGAAGTGACCCAGATCTTGGGTGAGAGGAAGGCAGAGGGCATTGTCTGCCTGGACTTCAGTGAGAGCTTTGGTGGTGGCTCCCATTAGACCCTCACAGGGAAGCCTTTGATGTACAGAGTGGGTGAGCACACAGAGAGGTGGATTGAAAACTGGCTGATTTTCTGGGTCTAGAGATTGGTGATCCACAAATCTAGCTGGAGACAGTGGCAGGCAGAGTTCCTCAGTGACCAGTACTGGGTGCAGTCTGTTAAATCTCTGCATGATAGAGTGTAGCCTCAGCAAATTTGCTGGTGACACCAAACTGAGAGGAGTGGCTGTTACACAGATGGTAATGCTGCCCTTCAGAATGACCTCAATAGGCTGGAGAAATGGGCCAACAGGAATGTCACAAGGTTCAACAAAGGGAATTGCAAAGCCCTGCACCTGGGGAGGAGCATCCCCATGCACCAGTGTGCAATGGTGGCCTCTTCAGTGGAAAGAAGCTTGGCAGAAAAGGACCAGGATCAACATGAAACTCTCAGTATCAAAGTAAATATCTGTACAGTTTCCATTTAGATATCTACTATATATACCACAATTTTATAAGGTAGGTGTAAATTGACCTGAGGGCCATCATTCAGTCACCAAACCTCGTTAATACTGTAGTGCATCTTGGTTTTCATATCCATCTCTTCTGAATTTGCTGTTAATTCCTTCTACAAGTCTTCAGAAGAAAAGACCTTTTCTTAATAACAAAATACCAATCTGAAAATGTTTCATAATATTTTTTAGGGTAGGATAATTTCACCTGGGTACGTTCCAAGGAAACTTTTCTTGGACGAGTTTCACTTTTTAAAGTGAAGAATCGCAGTGCAAATCTCTTTCATCATCTAAAATTTAAAGACCATTTACATAAGGATAATCAGGGAAAGGACAGAGTGATCAGGATTGCAAGTGTCTGAAAATAAAGATAAGACCAGATCTAGATCTGCTGGTCTGAGCTTTCTGTGTGGTGCATCTCAGATGATGGAAAGCAGCTGTAAAGTGGTATAGCCAGCATTTGTGATTCACTGCATCAGTGGAGCAGTGCCAAAGAGTTCTGGTGTATCAACAAATCCAGGGCAAGTGGCAGCTGCATCCTTCTAGACAGATAAAGCTTCTTCTGCTGCAAGTAGTGTGAAGAAAACATTTTCATGTGCACAGTAAGGTATTTGTTTGCATGTGTACAGGCATGTGTGTTTACACGTACGCACACACAATTCTGTGAGTGTGGTGGGGCTGGTAACACCATCTGGTCTTACATTTACCCATCATCTCTGCTGATAAGAGCAGTTTCCTACAGCCTTGCTAAATGTTAGTCAGAAAGCTGAAGTCCTCCACATCAACAATAATCCTTTTTGGACTCAGGCAGAATAAAGGAGGAAAATTGCAAACAAAACAAAACCTAGATGCACATATTAGGTAAAAAAATTCTGGTGTGTCTGGGCATGCGGAGGAGAGACTAGAACAGATTGTCTCTAAGTGGATGCTGGGACTGGGAGGTTGTGTAAAATGGACAAAGTACCATGAAGGGATGGATGTTCAGGGAGTGAGACAGTTTGGAAAATTGTTGCAAGTACATTTGTTGTACATGGGGGCTAGCTTGAGAATCTGGAATCTGGAATATATATAGATAGGATGGTTTAGGGCTGCAGATAAAATGGAGTAAGATGTAACATGAAAGTACAAGAAAGAAAGATCTTAGGGCAGTAGGGAAAAAGGCAATCACAGCAGGTGTTCAGGGAAAAAGAGTGGCCCAAAAGACCAGGAAGGGGAAGGAATTGTTGGGGCAGGTCAGTACTGGATGGGCCTGTGGTCCAATAACAGCCTTCAGCTGGGTCCAGGTATGTGAGAATGTAAAAAAAGAGGGAAGTCTCAAGAAATAGTAAAGATAAAACTAACTAGCCAAAGAGATGGGAAATGTTTGGGTCATACCTGTTTGTTGTGTGGAAAAAGATGGATGGGACACTCAAGCACACATTATCCTTGCTGGGACTGAAGTATGCTCAGGAGAGAGTGCTATTGCTAATTGCAGTTTCTAGGCTCAGAATAATCTCTCTTAAGCACCCATGAACTGTTGTTTTTTTTCCCTGAGGCTTGTAATTTGCTCATCTTCTTGTAGATTTTATTATATAAACTGAGTAGAGGAGACCAAATTTCAAAACCTGCCACAAAATATTCTATAACTCTCTAATGTTTCAAAAAATATCTTCTTCATTTTTTCCCCCTCATATTGAACAACAGTATTCTCAGTACAGGCTCAGCTGTTTTGATCCAAACAAATTAGTTCTGACTCTGCCTGGATAGCCCTAGCAGGGAAAAACCCTTAATCAAGATGTTTAGCAAAGTTATGAGACACTAATAAAAGATCCTGAAAGAGGGAGTATCAAGCATCACTAACTACAGGAAATGCTGGACTATTTATAGACAGATACACAGATATTTGTAGAACAACCTCTAGGCTTTAAACTTTCCTGGCCTAATCTCAGCGGAGAGAACCTTTCAAGTGATAACCTAAATATGTTGGTTCAGTATTTTTATAAGCAGCCCATGGATTTCCTTGAAAAACTGAATGGAGTCTGGCACATGTTTGGGGTTGTGGCTGACTGTACATTTTATTCATTAGGGAGTATATTTTGCTATAAATACTTCCTTTATTTATTTGGAAGAAACTGCATTTTGACTTTGATTTTCTGAAGGATAAAGCTGAAGCAATCGTTTACAGTCATGTTTTATTATCTGCTGGAGCTTCAACTAGCGCCTAATCTAATGATTGCTGAAAACATTTTCAATTCAGAAACAATTTATTTTCTCATATTACCAACAATGTGACACTTTGGGGAGTTCTTTGCAGCACAACTTGGAGAAGTTGCACTAGAAGTAAATTTGGCTTGATTTAGGTTTCGGAGTATTAGAATCCTTCATACTGACCTAACAATTATCCAGGGTAATTCAAAACATATTCAAAATGGCTATAATTTCACATTCAGATCTAAAAGCTGCATTTAGGTTTGGTGTATGGTATGAAAACACAAACCACCAGCTATGGAAAGCTATGGTGATAACCAGGTGCCTAATAAACAGTCCTTTACAAGCAGAACTCATATTCACAGAAATTACATGCATTTTCCCAATTATATAAGAGCTGGAAAACTGTTGTTTTAAGCATTAAATTCTATTATAGATTACTGTGGATTACAGGAAAAAGAGCCTGCTTTTCCTCTACACTCAGTTTGCCTTCCGGTAGGAAGGAGTGCTGTTATTCACAAGCATTTAAGCCATGATTATGATCCCATGGATCTGCAAACTCCTATTCAAACGCAGGCAGCAGGAAAGGGGCTGTGTTGATTCATCTGGCTGCAGGTAAGGGCTACATTCCCTCTTACACAACACCCTTTTTGTGCCCCAGGAACCAGCACTGCAGCTGAGGCACATCTTCAGGAAAATACTCCAGAGCATGGCATTTACTAAGGTGTCATCAGGAAATGACCACTAAGGACATGAAACCTAAGGATAGAAAAAAAATTTCCAATATTAAAATGCTGGATTCTTGGACAGTCTTAACCAGCCCACTGAACTTTGTGGCAATGTCCCTTTACACCATCTGAAATCTTGGACCATGATCTTCTAGAGTAGACATCAGTTTCTCTAAATTGCTTGCCAAGAGGAAGCACAGCACTAGATTTGCTGCTACTCAGCTAGGTATTTATCATGATACTCTACTTCAGCTGTGTCCTGCTGCTGTTAGGCATCTTAATGTTTCTTTTCACCTAAGATAAATAAATTGGTGTCATCTTGGAGATTTAGTTGCAACTGCAGTTTGTAGGTAAAAAAAAATTATACATTGCAAGCAAGTTTCTTAAAGCAAACAAAACCCCAAAACACCCATTACCCTCCCAAATTATAAATCTTAGGAGAAATTAATTAGAAATGGTAACAAATTGCAGTAGTGAAAATACTATATCTTGAAAATATTACAGGTCTGCTACTATTCTTTAAGTCAAGCAAATATAGGAAAAAAGCGGGCATGAGTGTTTATTTTACTGCTTACATGAGCCATAAAATAAAATGTTTAGAAATTAAATGATAAATGAGGTAATTTAGAGCACAAATAACACTTTATTTATCACAAGTGAAGTAATATAGATCAACCCTTACAACTTCTGTATCAATCTGCTATTTGGAGTAAATAGAAAAATAAAATATTTCCTTAAAAACACTCAGATGATTTGTTTCAGGGCTCATAAACATCCTTTATGAACAGCAGTTTAGTAATACCTAATGTTAAGTATTACCAGTGGTCCTGTAACTAATCTAGACTATGGATGCCAAAGAAATAATGTTTAGAGAGTTTTATTAGACTGATCTAATTGAAAAATGAGGTCTGCTGTGGGGCACAGAAACATTGTGAAGCTTGTCTACTTTTCCCCAGACTGATGTGATGCTATTGTTGTATATACTGCTTCAAAAGGCACAAGAACTCTGAGTGCAAGCAAAATGTCCTTGGGGCTTTTGAGGCTGGGTTCTTGAGCTCAGGTGTGCTCCCAGAGCACGGCCACAGCAGGTTTGCCTCCCCCTCCCAGGTGTGCTGGGCAGCCTGGCCCCCTCCCCTTGGGCAGCGCAGCCGCACACGGGATGGGGTCCCTTCCATGGGATGCATTCCAGGAACAGTGAGTGGGGTTTCTCCTTTCACCTTGGTCGTCTCAGAGACCTGAGTGAGCAGAGTGGGTAGATTGAACCCCTTCATGCTTGGAAAAGTGCTTGGATGTATTTTGGAAGCAGTATTTGAATGTCTGCTGTGCCATTTTCTGATCCATCTTAAAACAACATTCTGCCATGATGCACACACAGGCTGGCTGTAGTTACAGTTTTTATGTGCTGTGATAAAATTCCATCATTAATTAACAGGATCCCTTGCTACTCTGAATTCTCCTGTCCATTTACTGATTCCTGCCCTACATTTATACTGTATGCTTGTAAGCATCTGTACAGCATTTACCATGCTGAAATCAGAGTCCATGACTATGTTTCCTACCTCAGTGACTTAGGTAACAGCCCTAGCACTGGCTTTGAAGACACTGTTGTGGTTTCAATAATTTACTGTGCCGGAAAATCTGAAGCAGAAAAATAGCCATGCTACCCAAGACAGGTAGACTCTTTATGCTGGAAGTAGGGTTCAACTCATTCTAAGACAGATTTATAGTAGGAGAGAGAATCACACTCAAAAACTTTTTTTTCTCTCCTCTTCTGAGTATGAAAAAATGTTTAAAATGTGTCTTACCTAATGCCACTGATATCTGCTGTGTCTTTTTTTAATTTATTACATGCAGAACAACTTATGTCAGCTCCAGCAAACAAGACACTTATTTATCAAATAAATGAATAAATATATCCATCACTCTTTGAAAAATACTGGGACATTTAAGTCAGGCACTTGAAAGCAATATTATAGTAACAGAAAATGTAAGTGATAGCAATAATGCTGGAAAGCTTTTATCAAATTAAGTGAAGGGTTTGGATGAGCTCCCAGCAGCTACAGCTTCATTTCTCAGAAACCAGCAGCTGGTTACCTGCAGCACCTTTGCTTGCTGTTCCAGCAGAGCCCTCGTGTCCTGAATGGATGCTGGGAATTGCTTCCAGGCTCTGATCAGTCCTGTAGATAAAGACAGCTGTGCATGGGTATGGATTAATCCTTTCATTGAAACACTGGGATTTGAAACAGGAGTTGTTAATTTTGGTTGACAGGATCTTGGCAGAGAGGAGGCAGGCAGATCCCTTCTCCTCTGTTAGTAGTTCTTGTTTCTCCTGTTTTATTAACACAGCTCATCAGATTTGTAAGCTTCAATGAACAATTCTTCTTAGCACACTCCCACACAAGGATCCATTCAACAACTTGCATTGTCTCAGCTGTTTTAAGGATAAACATTTCTTCAGGAGTGCTCATGAAACCAGCAATTGCTGAAATTTCAAAACCAATAAATATCACCTTCTTCAGTCTGTTACTGGGGTAATTTCTTTGGTACTTGCAAAGATACAAATTAGGAGGAATGAGTTAAAAACAATGTCAGAAAAGGAGGACAGTCTAGCAGGACCTTGGCTCAGGAGAGTGTTAAAAACTGTGTTCATTCCTGGAAGGAATGTTAGATGAAAAAGTATTAATAAGTTACTAATGATACAAGTAACCTTTAAAATGAAGGAATCACCTTTCTCTGGGTTTCTTATGGGTTCTTTTTTTTCATACTACTTCAGCACAAACAGTTTTTATTTAAATTAGACAAGAGGTCAAAAGAATTTTAATGGATAATACAGTGAGAATTCAGTAAATAAAGACTGTGTAGAGACCAATTTCCTGAAGTACCTTGCTCTCTTAAGCTTATTCCTGCTTTAAAATAGAATTCAGGGATGACTTAGGCTTTTGGGAGCCTTGCATCTGTAATAATTTGTGGGAGTAAGGCTTCTCCATCTCTGAAAGTGCATTGCATTCCAGCTGCCTTAGGTAGCTCTAATGTAATTTCCTTGGATGCAAAAAGCAGTATAGTAGGTTTGCATGGCACTTTGCCCAGATTAATATAGCAACTTTTAGATGTTAATTAGTCACATTGGAGCTCCACAATACAGCTTGTTTGTTCAGCACTTGCTCAGGTATCTTCATGCTGCATGGCTTTATGACATAGAGGTATAAACCTGGGTGCTTCTAAAATTGTAATTCTTGCCTGAGAGAAAATTAATGCAGAAATAGCCATGCAGATTCCATGTTTTGTAGGTGCCTGCTGATTTCCAGATCAGGTGGTCTCAGTCAGAGCCAAACCTCCTCTGCAACACCTCACTCCATCAGCAGGGAACGTTTGACAGGACTAGGTGTGAGATTAAACACTTTGCCATGCCATGCTGTTGAAGTGGGAGCCATAAACCCCAACTCTGTCCTACATTGCTCTGTTGATGTTGCAGAACTAACTTAAATGAAACATAATTTAAACATATTTAGAGGAAAGGTTGCCTTGAGTAGATGATTCCCAGCAGAAGCTGTAGGAAGAACCCTCCATAAATCCTTTCTATCTATCTTATAATTTGAGGAATACCTGTAGGCTTCCTTCAGGGCTGTACTCAGCATCCAAATTGGAAGCAGAGCTGCAGATACAGTGGGAAGCTGTAAAGATCAGGCTGCATTTAGTTTTATTCTAGTTCATCTCTATTTGGGATGATTCAGTTAGGAGTTCAGCTTCTCCACTGGAGTTATGGTTAGATACAAACTCAGAGAAGCAATAAGTGACCCACACTTTTCACTCCTTTTTTCAGCTTTCAAAAGCCTCATTTGTTGCCTTTCTCCCATTCATTAAGCTAAGAATAATAACAGGTGTAATGCTTAAAAATACAATATTTTGAGAAAGAGAGGGCAATTTCTATTTGGCCCTTTGTCTTGTGTATTTCCACATTTCTCTTCTCTATGTGTGTAGCACTGGTGAAAGGTGCCAGACTGACATGCTTGGGGAATGAATAACTCTTTTTATGCACAGTTGGTGTCTAAGTACATCAGAGGTTTTGGGCTAGCAAATCTCCTTAATCCTAAGAAGTAAATTGCTAAAAGACGTTGTTGGTAAATGTTAAATATTTTCCCTGGGATGGAACTCAAAACCAGAGAGGAAGGAGATAAATAAATATGGACATACCTGATAATTCTGAACATATCACCAGGAAAGGCCTCTCTGCCAGGTTGATAAGGGAGTGTCCTGATCTCTCATCTTGTTTTGAAGATGCCTACCAATTTCCTATTAAATGTCACAGCCTCCAAACACTCTGCAGCTAACCCATGCAATGGAAACACATTTGCTTTGAAAACAAAACAACTGTGATGGTTTTTCTTAAAATTTGAATTTTCTACTCATGAAAAACAGCAGTTCAGATTTCTAAAAATAACTGTCATCTTTGCATGCCAGAGCTGAGAGGTCTAAAAGAATGTGCCAATTAATTGACTAGGGAACTCAAAAATGGAAACCTGTCAGATGGATGTGTCTGGACCATAGATCAGGAGGAAAGGAAGATGTAGAGAAATGTGTGTGCTGGCATTTCTAACCAATCATGCAGCTTGGGGTAGGCACTCTGAGCCAGGTGATACTAACAGAGAAGGAGCTATTGCTCCCCATCCTCTCTCCTCTGCCAGTCTTAACTGACTCACTGCTTTGGAAATTCTTGGCTAACATATTCATTCATTTCTCACAGAAACTAAGTGTTGCAGCTAGAAATAAAACAGAAGATGGCTAGTAGCGACGTATCTATGGAGAATTCATAATGCATGATTTCACGTCTCAGAAACTTCAGAAGAGTTATAATTTATTCCTTTTCCTGCTCTGCAATATGTCTAATACTTCTGGTATAAAAACCTGCCTGATCCAACTGCTCATACTAACAGCACTATTGAGAAATGTTCAGTGGTTATGAACCCCTCATCCCAGCATGCACAATACCCAGGACACTGGGACCAACTGCACACCTGATAGAGGAAGAATGGGCCACCCCCAGTACAGCAATTTGTATTTGTTTTGATAGCAATTTGTATTGATCTGTTTGGTGTCTGTGCCCTTAACATTCTCCCTGTGCAGCTCACACAGCTCTGCAGCTTCTAGCTCCTTCCTGATTCCTCTACAGGTTTTTTGAATGAATAGGAGGCCATGCACTGGCTTTTCAAAATTATGAATTGTTGAATATTGGAGCATTACCTGTGTTAAGTGGCTCTGGTTTCCTTCTCTCCCAGTGCCTAAGAAGAGCTGAGTTTTACCATTTGGGTGGAACTCCTTTGAGTCTCTTACCTATCTCTACCAACACTTTTTATCAAGTGCTTGTGAATCTAGAATACCACCTGTACTCCAGTAGAATTAAGCAGCTTTTTAAGCATCCCATGTATCAGGTTCATGTTATTCTGAACAGGTGTCAGAATGTGTTTTTTCCTGTCAAACGCTTGGACAGCTTAAGACTGCCTTTGATGATGATACATTGTCTTTCAGCCCAGAAAATCCTCAGCACAGCTTTTTCTCCTTGCAAAACTGACTCTTTAAGAGAAGCTTTTTACAATACATGTCTACTCTAGATAAGTAACTTTGATATCACCTCCAAAACAAATTCTCCATCAACCCCAAATATTTTGAATGCAAAAATTCTTCATAGCAGTTGTGATTGATGGTGTCTGAATGCAGGTACCCTTCTTCTCTAGGTCTTCTTTACTTTCAGCTGACTGCATTGCTGACCATCAGCTCCCATAATGCACAGTCCTCCAGAGGATGGGTTTATGATCCTTCATGGGAGTCGGAGTTTGCTCTAAAGAGATTTTTTGCAGAGGAGAAATAGACCAAGAAGAATTAGGGAGTCAGTTCCCATTAGGCACTGAAGGAATATTTCTGACAAAACCTTTTTTCTTTTCACTTTAGAGAAGTATTTTGAATTTTGGGGGTAGACCCATTTCTGATATCCAGCCATCATGTTTGTGGATGCTTTTCTTATTAATTATTCAGTTTTCCTGTGCATCCTTCTTGCCAACAAAACTCTTAGGTTGGAGACAGATATCTGAACGCTCTGCAAGGACAGTCTGCACCGACAGCATAGAGAGCATGATGGAGTCAGCCAACTCAACCAGCTGCCATAGTGCTGAGCTGTCCACAAACACAGAAGCATTCCAGAGATGGAGTTATGACTGCAAGAGTCTCACAGTCAGCATATTAATTTGGTTTAAAGGAGTAATGTGTCTGATGCCATATGGTGGAGCTAATCTTGTTTATCACTGCTTCACTGCCCCATCCACTTGGATAGTAGTAGGAATTATCACACAAATAGCTACTGCTGAGACCTTCTGCAGAGACAGAGACAGGTGTGAGTGGTCTGGGGAGGTCTCACGAGAGTGCAGTTGGAGACTGAATAGAGAGAAGAAAGCTCATTCTTTCTGAATTAGACCAAAACACTCAGCATGAAATAGATAAATAGTTCAAATCTGAGAGATACTTCTAGTGGACCTAGTAAAGTGTTTATTTTTTATTTCACCTCCAAATTTCTAGATTTTAGTCAGGATATTTTATTAATTATTGAAGGTTTGTCTGTAATGAATTTTTTGACAAATTCCTATGTTCTGATGCATACTGAGTCCAGTCTAATTTCTTAATGCTTACAGGTCAGGTTAATTCACAATGCAGGAATTATGCTGCCTCATCTCACCAATAATCTGCCTTTGCAGAAGTCAATGTTATTCCACTGCCCACTTTGGGCATCTGTGCTGAATTTGATGCTCACCTCAGTTATAAGCAACAGAAGATTACCTGCTGACCACACACATTGTCTGTTAAAGGTCCATGCTTTGAGGTATTGATTGGCAAAGTAAATGCTACACTGAGTGTGGAAACAAAAGACCTTTTGTTGGACTTGACAAGTCTTTGAACACACTCAAAAGGGCCAAATGGCTTTTTGATACAGTCTTGAGTTGGCAGCAGAGTTTCACCCTCTACAGTTTTGCTGTCACCTTTTATTCTCATGTATTTCAAGAGGTCCAGGATTACTCCCAGTGTGAGGTTTGCCTCTGACTCCACTGAGAGCAGGCACTTACCCTCTGTGGTTCAGCAGCTACTGGAAGAGCATGTCAGGGTACCTGCTAGAAGAGGGATGTCAGCTCCTGTGCTTGCTTAGTTCCATCAGGAACTGGTGTATGCAGCAAATTCACTGCTTGAACACCTTGATTCTAATGGTTGAACCTGTATAAAACCTTTCTTTTCACACTCCACTGTGAGTCATGTTAGGAAGACTGCAGAGTGCAGCTTTCTAGTGTCTCTGAGAAGCAGAGCAGTGCTCACACTTCCCAAAGCATTAGTCATTCAAATCCACCCTCAGTCTTTCTTCTGTCACACGTTTATTTGTGCATGAGCAGGTAAGCTCAGAATAAGTTAGAATCTCTTCTTGGAAAGAATGAGCCATGTAAGACAAGTCTGCACAAGGTTTAAAATAAAAATCCTGCAACTCCACTGTTCTGTGTTTCACTTCTACCTGTGGTACCTGTAAATCTATCAGGTTGGAAGTAGCCTGGAAGCAAAAGCTGTTTGCATGCTTTTGAGAAGTTTTCCATCTCATCCTTCTACTTCTATCCCACTATTTGAGTAAAGAAAGGATAAAGTTTAACTCCTTCTCCTCTTTCTGGCCTTCTTGACATCCACCAGGATTTCACTTCTGAAGCTCAGTTCCAGGCTGTGTCATCACTACACAAAACACTCAGCTGGAAAGAGAGCCTGGATAGCTGGTGCTGTCCTGTGCCAGGACAGGGTGAGGAATAAGAAACCCAAGAAAAACAAAGTTGGATGAGGAGGACATTTTGTTTCTCATCCTTACACACAGTGACTGTCTCATGTCAAATCCCAGAGAGTGAAAACACAGAAACAAGTTTAACTCTGTGCTGCAGCCCAAGAAAGAACAATGCCATCAAACCTGCCTGCTTTTGGGTCTGATTCTGCAGGTTTTACACATGTACATATACACATGTATATCACCTGAAGACAGTCAATATTATAATAGATGTGCAAAGTCATGAAGGAATATATCTCATTCTACATTGGAATTAGACTGTTAAGGAACAAGGGTCAAAATATCTGCATAATCCCTAATCCCAGCACTAGGTTAAGAAAAAGCAATAATCTTTTCTCTCTCAGTACAGAAATGCACAGAAAATTAAAGGACTGGCAGTACCCTGCCAGAACAAGTGCTTTGTTGCTCAGACTAGTTTTTGGAAGGAAACAAATTCTAGGAAAAGAAGATTTATTTCCTCCAAAATTATATTTTTTTTCCCATACACACACTGACAAGAAGTATCCTGGGAACAGTATACTCCAAATACAACAGTAAAATGAGCAGAAGAGCAACACCCATTATTTGGAAACAACAAAAGGTGAAGGAGAAATGGTATTTTCAGCATTCCCAAATCCCTCTCCAAGTGTGAGGAGGACAAAGAAGCAGACAACTCTCCTGCAATTTCTTCCCTCTCCCTCTTTGCAGCATTGGCATCACAGAAAGTGAGTAGCTATGATGTCTCATAAACTCAAGATTATGTTCTGCTCTAAACCTCCTCCTTCCCACCTCTGGAAACTTTGTTGTGCTGGCTGTGCCCATTCTCACACTGAGTGTTTTCCCTGAGACATCAGCGTCTATGGATTTGAATGAATGAATGACATTTTGCTCCCATTTTCTCAGACACATGCATTTGAGAGATGCTTATTGGACAAAGGGACAGGCAGGACCCCAAAGATGCAGCACCATCCTCCCCTGGCTGACAGCTGGAGTGTCCTGGTGGTGGCAGGAGGTGGCTCCAACCATCCCACAGCCCTGCAGCCCGTGCTGACTGCCGGTGTTCTTCCTGCTCTTGATCCATTACAGCTCCAGCCTGCACACCAGCTGTCTCTCACCAGAAAGGAACTATTTTCCTTGACCTCAGTGATGCACTTCAGTGATGAACAAAATGCCCCAATGCTTTTCTTATTTTCGAGTAACACAAATAAGATGTGACAAGGTGATGTAAACCTTTGTCAAAAATCTTGTTTTCTGTGATTAAACTTGAGTGCAGATGCTCATTGTAATTTCAGGGAAATTTAGGCTTATTTAGCTTTACCAGCCATAGCTGTTTTATGACTAAGAGTACTCTCAGAAAGTTTCCCCTTGAAACTGTCTCCCACTGAGGACTAGGGACAGTGAAGTTACTTGATAGTTGTCAAAGATAGTTCTTGTGGGTCAGATAATATATAGCTCATTGTCTAAACCATATCTTCAAGCTTTTGATTACCTCTTGGCTAATAAGGATTTCCTCACTGAAGTAAGCTAAAGAGTACTGTGTTAAAGAGAAAAAACCCTGAAATAATGAGCTAAAAAGAGATGCATGGAAACAGTGTAGACCTTCTATTGCAGAACCTACTATTTTTTTTTCCTAGAATACATAAACAAAGGACAAAAATAGTTCTGGCTAAAATAATTGTGAGAAGCCCCCTCCTACAAATCCCACTGAAAGAAAACTTTCATCTCTAGATTCAACCTCCATTATCTGACAGATAATGGAAGTATCTGCAGGAAATTAAAAACTTGACAAGATTAAACATGGGATTCACCTAATCTAACTTAATCTCCTTGAAATTCAGGTGACTAAATTAAAGCCATCCTCTTGGCTATCTATATTGAGAACACAGTGGGACAAATACCTTCAAAGATAAATTAATATTCTGTCTTCTAGTCATCTAAACACCTATCTTACACAGGTATGAGTTGGTTCAAGAGGGGTGTCCATCTCCACTGGCTACTGAGAAAATCCTGACAGGCTTGGTAGAATAGTCTTGACTATGAAAGGCCAAGAATGCTCAGTCAGAGTGAATTGGTCATGCCCAGGGAGAGTGGAAGGCAGTGGTTTGTTTTCACTTGGAGAATAGCCTAAGACAGGACCCAACACTGATGTGAAGGCATCAGATCCAAAACACAGACAAATTAGTATCCTTTCTCTGCTACTGTCATAAAATGTGACATTTTTTCTATTAAAAATGAGTAGTATTGTCTTGAAAAATAGTTGTCTTTATGAAAACATGCAAATACATGGGCACTGAGGAGTTTTGTTTCCCTTTGACTGACTTCATTTTTTACTGTGAGTAAAGCAAAACCTCTCTGTAGAAACATCCACTCCTACAATGTGTTATGGATTTTCATTGGTGAACTATTAGGTGTTTTGCAATTAACACAGCATGAAAGAACCATCACTTCTATGGATCTCTGAGTTCATGCTTTCCTCTAATGAGAGCCAAGATAAATTGTTCCAGTTCTGGTGTATTGGCTACCAAATTGACCCTGATCCACAGCTCACTTCAGGCCTTTGTAATTCCAATAATCTTGCAGTATGTTTGGATCCACCAATTGAAAATGTCTAAAATTCATTCATGCTACTCTAGAAGCTAAAGTCAGAAGAAAAACCCATATATTCTGCTCAGGTTGAATTTTTTTCCTTCTCTTCCTGTGAAATATAACATCTCTTCCACATCCATTTACACTGGTATTTTTCCCAGAGATAAAATATTGCAGAATCTGACCTAGTGCCTTAAGACAATTCCTTAGTGATGGAATTAGCTTTATTAACAGATGACATATTTTCTCAGAGTGCAAAATGCAGATAAAGAGAGGTGAAGGGACAGAGGCAACTCTATGCCCTCACCATTTTAAACAAGCCTTGTCCATAGTGGAGTCTGACGGTGCATTTTCTATTCTGGGTCCATTTGTGTATGCTCTTCAGAAGAGGCTGCACATGAATGATGCTGCTGCCTGTTGCTGTCATCATTCAAGGTGCATGTTAAAAAAGAATGGATATTTCTCTGCACATCAGCACTGCCCAAAACTCACCTCAGTGATTGCACACTGTAAAATGATTGTGCTCATGATTGGTATGTAGCACAACATGTGGAATTCCTGGCTCAGAAATCTTCCTTAATAGCTATGGGATGGGGCTCTGGGAAGTTTTGAGGATGTGGGTCATGATTATCACAAGTCCTGCAGAGCCGCTGGTTACATCTAGATCCTGAAATAGTGACTATGAATAAAAACCCAAAAGATGATTTTACCTGAATTCCTAGTCCTGGCGAGGAGATATGAACTGTGTGCCACCCACATGGCAGGACCTGTGGGCAGTGATTAACATAATGGTCTGTTTGTGCTCTCCCAGCTGCCCTAGGAGCAATTCCATACAATGAGATCCATAGCACTGGTGAGGTGCTGAAATGAGGTTTGTACATGAGCCCTGTCCTGTGTGAGTGACAGGGAAGAGCTACACCAGTGGGTTTTGGTCACATTGGGGAAACACTCACCAAAATGCTGGAGGATGAGAATGGCAGATCAGTCCATCACTGGTCTCCAACATCTGGTGCTTGATATGTCTCCTTTCAGAGCCACATTGAAGGTGCTCAGAGCACCCTTGTTCCTCCTGGAGGTCAGGCTTGGCTGCTGAGGCTCAGAGGGTCCCTCATGCCCCAAGGGGACCAGGAGAAGCCCACAGCAGCCTTTGGGGAGGTTACCATGAGCAGGACCCTTCCCATTGCAGGGCACCTCCCTTCCAGCTCCCTCCTGTGCCACAGACCTAGCCACACCACACTAAAATATTGGGCAGTAACAGCAAGCAATTAGTGAAGAGCTGTCAGAAGAGATACATGACAGACTGACAGTATTTTAAAACTACATAGCTAGCAACGTTTTCTTTTTTTTTTTTTTTTTGGTAAAGTCAGATTCTTCAATATTCTTGCCAGCCTGAAGCATTTTCATAGGAACTGTACCCAAACCAGGACTGCCTCAGGGACTGAAATTTGAAGATTTCAATCTGCTTGAGATACCTTCTACCACCCAGCCTCCCCCCCTCCCCTAAGTTTATGTTATGTGTTTTCATGGCTTTGTCTTGCTGTTTTAAGGTTATATTATTTGGCTCTTGAGATGCTCATGTATTCTCTGCTGCAAAGGGGCAAAGGGGTTGGAGACAAGGGCCTGATTTGGGATGTAGCATCCCATTCTCCTCTTTGGCTCCATCTTTCACTCAAGGAAAACAAGATCACTGCAGCAGTAACCTGATTCCCAACCAGTGTGGCAGAAATCATTTGCTTCTCTCATCTCTGTGAATTGCAATATTCTGCAATATCTTCCCACATATTCAGGCATCAATGTTGGATAACACAAGAAAAAACTTAATGGGTAAGAAAAATGCCTCAGTGTGTAGCTTCCTGTTGATTTACAGTGGTATCTGACTTCTCTCAGGCTGCTTGGTCTCTGAGGGAATTTGAAAAATCTCTGTTCATGCTAATTTTGATATCTACCTAATGTTCTAACACACCAAGCAGAGTTTGGCATTTGTATAACAGGGAGCTGGCCAACAGGTCATTACTTTCCACAACTGACCTCCAACAGAAAGGAAGTAAAATCCAGCTGAAATTTGAATAATGCTTCCTAGAGCATAAGTAAGCTTTTTTCTTTCAACTGTAAGTATTAGAAGCTTGTTTTATGAAAAAAAAATAGTTAAGGGTGACAATTTTTCATACATGTCTTTAGAAAAAAGGGTACATACATCAGAGCCCATGATCTCATGTATCATAAATCTTCAAATGTAAACTGGGAAAGATTTTAATTAGCCTCCTAATCCCACATCCTGCATTGAAAAAGACAAGTAATATGTAGTGAGGCCATCTCTAAGAGATATTTGATTTATAATCTCAGAGCAAAGCAATTCTGCAGCCTGTCTAGGTAGTTTTGTGTAGTGCTTCCTCACACTTATTTTGGAAGCTTTCCCTAGTATCTAACCTAAATCTTTGTCTCTGCAAATTAAGACAATTATTTCTTGTTTGACCACTATTGAACTGTCTAAACAACTGATTGTTCTTCTGTGGTGTTATTATAAAAAGAAAAATAACTACTGGAAGATTAGAATTATATCTTTTTGATCTTTTATAGATTAAATAGATCCAATATTTTTAGTATGTGCTCCTAAACCTCTTATTGTTTTCCAGTCACCTTTGGACTTTCTCCGGATTATCTCAATCTTTGTCACACTCTTACAGGTTAAGGGCTCCCATGTTTATTTTTTAATAACACATCACATTGCAATATGCCTTTTAAAAAATCATACAGAATTTTCCTCCTTACTATGTGTGTAATTTGATGTATTCTTTCAGATATTATACTGGTTTGTAGCTGAAGCTTTTTTTAAACTCAGTGCTGGATTTCCTTCTTTCAAATAGAGCATCCCTCATGCTTTTATTAAATTCATTGGCTGATTTCAAACCAAACCTCCAGTATACTCAGATCACTCTGTGTTTTGTCATCTGAAAGTACTATTTCACAGATGAAATACCTTCACATACTGCTGTGAAGCACCACTGACCTGAATAAGTCTTCATTTCAAGGGCTTTTTTATTGAGATTCTGGATGAGACACAGGTATGAAGTCATTACATGGTCAATTATTTGCCAGTCTGCCACAACAGTGTTTCAAGCACATGTACTGGCACTTTATGCATGTGGGAAATAGGATGAAGAGGAAGAACTTTAAAATACCTAAACTGACATTTCTGCTTTTTCATTATACTTTAGAAGAGTTTTTCTATTTCCTTTTTTATTTATACATATATAAATGAATGTGTGCACCCAACATTGATTTGCCCACACACTGTCTGTTTAGGTTTTGCATGTTCACGACATTAAACAATCCTTCTCTTCTACTTTTTGGTTTTTTTAGGCTGCCTCAGGGGTCTCTTGCACATAAATAATATTTTTTTCATATGGTCTTTTTTCTTCTCCCTGCTATTATCTTTTTATACTAATGAGTACTTGAAAGTGAATTGTATTTGAAACCAGTAGAGGTCAATAGGGGAGAGTCAGTATTATGCTAATTTAGTTCTTGGATGCTATTATATATTGTCCAGGTCCATTCATGTTTAAGACTGAAGAACAGAAGCTTTTGTGTTTCAATGCTTACATGAGTTTTCCCCTTCTGCTGAAGTATAATAGTTGATATTTGCATTTAATTAAGGCTTAACTGGAAGTGAGACTGAGTTGGCTTCATTAGGCTTGAAAGATGTCCTTGAAACAAATAAATATTAGCATCCTGGCTAAGGGAGAAACTAAAGAAAATAACAGTGATGAATTTTAAAAAAAAAGAAACAAGAAGGGAGAAATATCTTTCACACATAACAGGATTTTCTCCAGATTTATCATAAAAATGAAAAGCACTTTGAAGATGGGAAATTGCGAATGCAGAAACTGTGTCTTCGTATCTCCAATACGTGTAGCCACATGCTTCAAATGAATGTGACTGATAGAAGTGTTACCAGAAAACTGCAGCCAAGAATCAAAAAGGGACTGCTGGATTTTTAAATGTGTGATTCATTTTCATGTCATTAAGACGAGAAATGTGTTTTCTTTTTTCCTCTTCTCTCTCTGGCTTTTGAACCTTTTCCTTCTCCTCCTTTCTCTGGAGGCACATTTAACCTTTGGTGTGTTTTATTGTGCTCAAGCATCTGACTAGGAGAGGAAAACAATGTTTTCTTCCTTTAAATGCCAAAATGTCATAAATTCCTACCTCCATGTATCCTCTCTGAAGACATAGGGGAGGTTTCCTTCTGAATGTATTTCTAGAAGATCTGTGCAAAAACGACTGATTTTAAAGCTGTAAGATATGCTTACTCTGGTAATGGAAGACAGACAGTTTTCAGAACTTTGACAATTACAAGTTTGGCAGACAGCTTTTCCTTTAAAAGATCCTGATTTTCAGAAAACTCTATAATACAATAAATAAATCCACTTCCAGGCAGCTCATATTAAACATCAAAACTGAAGCATGTAAAATCTGAAGCTGCATTCAAAATCCTTACTTAGATACCAGATATCAGTCATAATCCAGCTGTTGCCAAGGTCTTAAGACCCACAGTACATCTGATCAAATTTTCTGTTCATGGGACAAGTTCCCTTTGATGCCGTCATTGGTTTCCTATCAGCTGAACCATTTTCCCAAGGAATTAATCAACAGGATGACCTTCAGAATAAGCTTCTTGGCAGCCTGAAATGAGAGAAATAAGTGTTGAATTGGAACTACACAAAAATTTGTACTTAATTTGATTGAGGTTAATAAAATATACCAAATTTTCTATCTCTATAATTTTTATTATTTATTTTATTATGTTTCTTATCTTTCTATCATTATGATTTTATGTATAATTTTAATAATGTTTTTATTTATTCATAATTGATTGATGCTAGCAACAGATCCCAAGTTTGTGTCAAAGTGTGTACCCAATACTTAGAAATCCTTAGAGAGGAAATATAATAACAATTGACTAATTTATTTGCTATGAAGTAGAAGATATTACATTAATCTTGACTGAACTTTAAAAAGATAGTCGTTGTTCTTGTAAGCAACCTGAGCAATCAAAGAATAAAAATGCAAAAGCCCTTTCTGAGTAGAAAGCTGCTGTCACTACTCAGCAATGCAAAGTAGAATGACACATGCAAATTAAAGTGCATACGATATTTTTCAAGCTCTAAATCAAATTTGTTGGGATAAAAATGGTGAGAAAAAAAAGCTTCAGACATGCTCAAATCCCATTTTCTGAATTGATTTGAGAACCATGAGGCTTGAATCTCATTTTAGGTCATTGAAACTTAAGAAACTGAAGGTCAGAATCCAAAGCCATCACCCATACTTCCTAGCACCAAGAAATGGAGAATCCAGGCTTACCTGTGATTTTTCACAATTATTCAAAATCAACTTTACTGCTTCCAAGGCCTCTTTCATGCCACTGCAGAGAGTCTGCACCTTTGGGGAGAGTCTTTGTTAAGGGGACAGCTGATGAATATGAACGGAAAGACAGCAGACACAAACCAGCACTCATGTACTGCATCCAGCTGGAATTCATCACACCCTGCTTTGAGTGGGTGCCTGGAATGTGTACAGTAGTCACAGACCATTAGGTCATCAATTAAAATAGTCTTGACCTGGTCCTAAGCTATCAAAGCATTTGTTGTGGTCTCTTCAGTTATGAAGTTATCAAATGACTTTGACTCATATTTCCTTCAGTGGTCTGTCCAGTGTTGATTTGATGAATGAATAATAATTAACCATGGCTAAACATAATGACAGAATACTCTGAGTTTGAAGGGACCCACAAGGATCATCAAGTCCAACTCTTAAGTGAGCTGCCCATAAGGGGATTGAATCCATGATTGGTGGTGTTATCACCATGCTCTCATCACTGAATCCATGATTATCACCATGCTCTCACCAATTGAGTTAATCTCAGGGTCATGGAATTGACTTTCTGTTGAGTTATTCCTAGTTTCTAGCTCCAGTTTCCAGGTGATATTTCTTTCAGTCACTAATGAGATCAAAATTTGCTTAGTCAAAGAACTACTGTGGTTTTTAAAAGACATTTTAAAGAAGGCAGTTGTAGACATTTCTGCTTACCCTGACGTTTCCTTAGCCTGACCTAAGCATTGAGAGTATTAATGACTTTTATTTTAAACCACTATCATATCAATCAGATTTGAAAGGATTATTAATACTGACGTTTACCTTGTGCAAGAACAACAAACAAAATTTAGTTTATATTCTCCGATGTTTTTATGGCACCATTTTGAATTATTTTGATATACCAGTCCTGAAGGCAAAACTACTCATAATTGCATGCAGAGAACTTTTATACCTCTTCTACAGTGAAGCAGCCTGATTTCTAATGATCCTATGATTTTTTTTTTTTAATTTTTTTTTTGGTGTGTATCCCTGACCTAGGTAAGGCTGGTGTTGTTTTGCTACCCATTAAAAGAGGAGAAAATCTTCACATTTCTAGATGGTGCAGCAACAGTGCTGGAACTTAAAAATTTGAAGTACTCAAAACTGACCTTTACAATGGATATTTGCTGAATTTCCATGAATGTTAAACTCTTCTTTGAACCTCCAGAATCTTGAAGAAGATTTTCCATTGAGCATGTGACTGTGTTTCTGTCTGTTGGATTTATTTTAAGAACATGGTAGCTGACGGGATTGCGCAAAGTGAAGAAGCAAAGACAAGCAAGGAACAAATCACAGCAGGTTGAAGGAGTGTCTGAGAAAAGGTTTAAACCACAAAGTGGCAGCATTAAGGAAGAGAGAGTGGAAAGGAGCCTGAGACAAATACCTTGGGTGGTGGGAGGTGTCTGGAGCCCTTGTGAGTGATGGTAGACAGCATATGGTGTGTGGGTGTCCACTGTGAGCTGTTTCCCCCCAGCAGCACACGAACGGCACCCAGTCTCAAAGTCACATTTCCTCTTAGTTACAGTTCCACATGCTCTTCATTTCTGTCCCTCACACCCTCTGAAATGATACATTTGAAATGGTTTCTGGTCTGTTCCAAGCATTTAATTCCTAGAAAGATATCAACACACTGGAGGGACTTTTAAGAGGAGTGAGAAAAAAAAGCCGTGGAGGTGATTCATAGTGAAAG
Source organism: Alethe castanea (assembly GCA_024734035.1). NCBI lineage: Eukaryota > Metazoa > Chordata > Aves > Passeriformes > Muscicapidae > Alethe > Alethe castanea. Next base: position 7,376,707 of record JANRGV010000073.1, read on the forward strand.
AAAATATTCACAATAGGTAACAATGGTAATTGTGATAACAGTGGTTGCTGCCCATTGCCCAGCAGCAATTTCAACATGTGTCCTTACCAGATAGCCTCACAGTATCTATTTTTAGGGGGATATTCTTTATTGTGTAACAGTATGTTTTTGTATTTAGCAAGATATGGAAAGGAGAGAGGGGAATGGCTGTAGGGCCTGATTGCTAGAGCTTAGGAAAGGGAGAGAGAAGGGGAGGACATAAAGTGTTTTAAATGCATGTATTCAAGAATTATCAAGAAGAAAAAATGTAGAAAAAATAGCAATAATATAAATATTAGTAATAATGATTGCTATTAAATCCCCTCCACTTTGAATGTGGAAATGGTGAATGAAGAATTACAGCCAGATTAATGAAGGTCATCTGGGTAAAATAAACCCTGAACTCCAATTCTGCAACAGCAGGATTTTCAAGTTTTGCTCTCTCACTCATATATCCTTCAGGACAAAAAAATCTGACAGACATTTATCCTGGCATCACTGAGATCACATTTTGAGGACAATGGTAGAATTGAAAAGGAGATTAGATCACAGTTTGGCTACCACAACCTCTGTTGTCACTGGTGTTGTATCAGAAAGAAAGGCCCACTGTCAGAAACCAAAGTGGCTCTGAGTAAGTGGCTGTGAGGGACAACTTGTTTTCCATTTGTATGATGAGAAAATCAAACCTGACAGTGAGAGAAGCATAACAAGTATAGGAGAGCAAATAAAAACCCCTCATTTTTTGTAGATTCATTGTTTACAGTGGGTACTGAAATCCTGCTAGTAAGATTTATAATTGTTCAAGCCTTTTTGTTTAGACACTTAGAAGTCCTCTACTAAGTCATGTTTCAATTTCAGAGTAATCAAATAGAAACCAGGAAATCTTCATAAACTAAGGAGCTCCTAATCTCAGAACATTAATTCACAGCAAGATACTTTGATTTGAGCATTCACATCTTGAACTGATCACAAAGCTCTTAAGAGATCTGGTAATATGAGCAGATTCACATAATTATCTTTGTGTTTGTCCATAAAGGGTTATTGTAAACCATAATTAGTTAACAGAGATTTAGGTGGGAAATAATGGATTTTGATAGATTAATTATTACTTCAGGTGATATAACTAGCATAGAAATATAGCATGAAATTGACTCTATGCTTCTGAATTCATACCTGAAATTGTCACTACTTTACTGAAAACACTTAAGTTGTACTTGCAACCACTGGAAGCAGCAGCCATGTTTGCTCTACTGATATTTTCAAACTATGCTTTTACCAGCAGCTGGTTTCTAAGCCTTTCCTTTAGTATTTGTTCAAATCTTGAGATCAAGTTCCATCAGTGCTTATCAAAACAGGAATGACATTTCTGGGCAAAATTTATTAAAGCAGTCATTTAGCACTGTCATCATATATTAGAGAGTGAACTTTAATTTGTCAGATAGCAAACCTGCTTAGAAACACAACAACACATTGGGTATGAAAAACAATTTAATATAAACGATGCACCTAAACTCATGACTATACATTGTGTTAGCAATGTGTGCTTTGTGCCTCTGTAGAGTTTTGACTCCTCAGAAGATGCAGCCTGTGTCTTGGCAGGGTGTGTGTATCAATGTGTGGAACGTTTGGATGTGGAAAACAATCACTTGTGACAATCAGCCAGTCAGCAACCTTGAACTCCTTCCATCTCTGCTCCATTTATGGGCATCAGTAAATAAAGCTCTGTTCTTAAAGCTGTGTTTTCATTTATTTTTTTCTGCCAGCTAGTGCCAGGCAACTTAGTGGAGCCTTCCAACATTGCCTCCGTATGGAAATAAATTGAATCAACATTGCATTTTTTCCCCCAGCATAAATGTTCACTCTGTCTTTCACACTCCTTTTGCTTCATGAGAAAACAGCTTCAAAATAAACAATTAGAGGGCCCTTGTAAACTTTGCTATCAGTTACTTAGATTTGTTTCTGAGTTTCTTTTAAAATAAATGGTTACATTAAAGAGAAGAGGGAGAAAATCTACTTCTACAGCTGCTGGTCCTCAGTTCATTCTCAGAAGAAACCTAATGGTCTCCAGATAAATATTACAGCTGTTGAACCTTTCCTTTCCTTTCCTTTTAGTTTTCTTAATTTTTTTTTCTCTCTTTCATGGCAAATGAATACTTGTTATTTTTCTGTGTAATTTTCTTCTTGTTTTACAGCTGGGTTCGAAAAATCCAGCAGTCGACTTTCCCCCTGTGACCTCCCCCCTCTTCTTTTCTTTCCATTTCTTTCATGAACAATGACATTTTCTGTCCATAAGGAGGAATGTTTTCAAAGATCTCAACATCTGTAACAAAAACAAACAAACAAAACCCCCAAAATGACAAGAGCAACAACAACAACAAAACAAACAAACAATCAAACAACAAAAAAAAAAACCCCCGAGGACCTTGTGGAAAACATTCTGGGCTGTGGGAGAGAAATCCTATAGTTCATGTCCTGCCTTTCAAACGTGCTTTCACATGTGACTTCAGGCAAATTACTTGATCTCTCCAGTTCTGTATCTACATGAGCTCAGAAATAGTTTTTAATCTATGGATACAGAGGAACTAAGAGTCTTATCACTGCTGTTCTATTCTGTTACAGTTTAGATAAAACTATCTTTCTAAAGGTTTAAGTGTTTAAGACAAAATCAATTTTATGCACAAGTTACATTTATTGCAAGAAAACAAATGGAAGAAGAAAGTATGAATTTTCAGCTTATCTGGACAAAGACTTCTATTAGCTGTTTCCTTGGTAACTTTATTGCAGGAAACCTTTAAAGATAACTTTGCTTTTGGGAATAGAGAATACTGAAATATGACACAGGCCAGTGAGAAGTCTTAATACAAAGGTGCAACGTATCCCAAGAAAGCTTTCATGATGTCACTTCTATGGCTGAACCTCTGAGGAAAAAGCTATCCTGCAGAGAAAAGCACAGCAAGAGAGCAAAGGTAATCAAATGGATTAACACAGAGTTAGCAACATCAAAGAAGGTGGGTCCTCGTTGGGCTTTGTTGGATGTGCTCTGGGTTTTTTCTGAGACACTGCACTAAGCTCAACAGCACTTTGACTCCAGAGCAGGAGGGAACATTTTGCCTTCCTCCACAGTAGCACTTCTGAAGTAGATTAGATGTGTCATGAAAGATGATGCAGGGTAGTTTGTAGGAGGAGATGATACAATTAACAACCACAAATACAAAACAGAAGCAGTCAATAAATATTTCTGTTCCATAATAGTAAACAGGCAAGAATAATTACTTGCACAACATAAGGATGCAGTACCTTTCAGTTCACGCATCATCTACTGAGGATAAGAAAAGAGGAATTTGTGTGACCTAGATGGCTTGCACATCACAGCCCAAACAGGTGATGAACATTTTGACAAATTGTGCGAACTCAGAAGCTTAGAAGACTTAGAATAACCTGTAAGAAGTATTCAAGAGGGATATTTAATGAAAATTATTAGTATTTTTCTTGGCCAAAGGAAAATAAAGGAATTTGATTACTGAAGATAAAAAGCTTCAAATTTAAGGGTATTTTATAGTTGCCAAAAAAGAAAAAAAAAATTAAAAAAATATTTTTGAGGAAATTACAGTTTTTGGATGCTCAAAGTACCTGAATTATTCAATTAAATATTACACTATTATATTAATATCTTAAAGTTATTAATGTAATTATTAATTATTAAAATAATTCCTTACGTTTTTGTAACCTATTGACATTCTAATTAAAAATATTGCTTTGTGAATTACCAAGGACAAGCTGATGAATGGTATAACTGAATATTGTCCAAATGATGCTCATTGAAATCGCAGGATTTCATTCCCTTTCCTGAAAGGAAGAATT
>JANRGV010000073.1:7380685-7410553 GCA_024734035.1 Alethe castanea
CCTTTCAGGAAAGGGAATGAAATCCCTAAATCACAGGACAAAGTCTGTCAAACCCGCGGGAAAGGAGATATGATGAAATGAAATGCGATGGAAAAAATCCCAAAATTCGGAACTGGGGTGACCATGCTTAAATGGCCTCAGATGACAAGGATTGTAGAGAAGTGGACCATATCTTGCTATAATTTCACTTAAAACATCCTAAAATCATGGATGAAAGGAAAAAAAAGAACCTTTTGAGACGTTGCTGAAAAAATAAAATGGCTAAAATAATCATGGGAAAATTCCGAAATCTAGTAAAAACTCTAAAAGTGTATGGGATGAAAAGAATTTCAGTGATATGGAGCAAAACTTCCTGAAATTCTTTCTAAAAACATCCTGAAATCCTGGAAGAAAGGAAAAAAAAGAGCCTGTTGAGAGGTTGCTGAATAAATCAACAGGCTAAAATAATGATGGGAAATTTCCAAAAGCTAGTGAAAACACGAAAAATGAATGGGACGACAAGAAGTGCAGTGATATGAACCAAAATTTGCCCAAACGATGCTCATTGAAATTGCAGGATTTCATTCCCTTTCCTGAAAAGAAGGATTTCCATTCAGGAAAGGGAATGAAATCCCCAAATCGCAGGATAAAATCAGGCAAAACTGCTGGCAAGGAGATATGATAAAATGAAACGCGATGGAAAAAATCCCAGAAATTAGGAACGGGGGTGACCATGCTGAAATGGCCTCAGATGACAAGGAGTGTAGAGAAGTGGACCATAACTTGCTATAATTTCACCTAAAAACATCCTGATATCACAGAAGAAAGGGAAAAAAAGAACCTGTTGAGAGCATGGTGAAAAAATGAAGAGGCTAAAAAATTCATGGGAAAATTCCGAAAGCTAGTGAAAACTCTAAAAGTGTATGGGATGAAAAGAAGTGCAGTGATATGGAGAAAAACTTGCTGAAATTATTTTGAAAAGCATTTTGGAATCACAGAAGAAAGGAAAAAAAAGAGTGTGTTGAGTGGTTGCTGAAAAAAAGAAATGGCTAAAATAACGATAGGAAATTTCTGAAAGGTAGTGAAAACACTAAACGTGAATGGGATGACAAGAAGTGCAGGATATGGACCAAAAGTGGCAGAAATTATTTCGAAAAACACCCTGAAATCCCGGAAGAAAGGAAAAAATGAGCCTGTTGAGAGGTTGCTGAAAAAATGAAATGGCTATAAAAATGATGGGAAAGTTCCAAAAGCTAGTGAAAACATTGAAAGTGAATGGGATGACAAGAAGTGCAGGGATATGGACCAAAGCTTGCCCAAATGATGCGCATTGAAACTGCAGGATTTAATTCCCTTTCCTGAAAGGAACGATTTCCTTTCAGGAAATGGAATGCAATCCCCAAATTGCAGGGCAAAGTCTGATAAACCCGCAGGAAAAGTGATATGATGAAATGAAACGCGATTGAGGAAATCCTGGAAATTCGGAACTGGGGTGACCTTGATGAAATGGCCTCAGATGATAAGAAGTAAAGGGAAATGGACCAAATCTTGCTAAAATTACACCTAAAATTATCCTGAAATCCCAGAAGAAAGCAAAAAAAAGAGCCTGTTGAGAGAGATTGCTAAAAAAATGAAATGGTCAAAAAAATACTGGGAAAATTCCAAAAGATAGTGAAAACACTAAAAGTGAATGGGATGACAAGAAGTGCAGGCATATGGACCAAAGCTTGCCCAAATGATGCCCACTGAAATCGCAGGATTTCATTCCCTTTCCTGAAAGGAAGAATTTCCTTTCAGGAAAGGGAATGAAATCCTCAAATCGCAGGACAAAGTCTGACAAACCCGCTGGCAAGGAGATATGATGAAATGAAACATGATGGAAAAAATCCCAGAAATTCGGAACTGGGGTGACCATGCTGAAATGGCCTCAGATGACAAGAAGTGTAGGGAAATGGACCAAATCTTGCTAAAATCACACCTAAAAACATCATAGAGAATTTTCATTATACGTTTTCCTAATTTGAAAAATCACCATGGAAAATCTACTTGACGCTGCTCAAGGTTTAGGCCCATGATTTGGTAGTAAAAATATCAACACAGCGTGTGATTGGCAGAAAGAACATAGGAATGGTGAAAAAATTATGAAGTCAGAGCAGTCAGATAGAATGACAATCTGGTGAACTGATGTATTCCATCAAAATGCTTTTTCAGTTCATGTAAATGAAAAATTTTATCCATGTAAGTATAGGGAATGCACCTCATTCCTGCAGCAGGAACTGGAACAACAGAAGATATTTAATGTATATAGGGAAAATGGTAGAGAAAGAAACACTGGATTCTGCAGTGGTTTCCAGCATCAGAAACACATTCCAAGTCTTGTTCGTGGCAGCAGTTAAAGTAAGAAACATCTTATCCAGTACTGATGAGACGATTATTATCATAAAAACAGTTCTAGAGCCAACAATTTCAACAGAATATTAGAAATTTGGAAAATAAATCTGTTCCCCAAGACACGAGGAATATACAATCCAGTGAATCCTACTGGGGTTTTCAGCCATTTTTGTCTAGCTGAGAAAGCCAACTTGAATGTCTGGACATTAAATGTCATTCAGTTGGGAAAGAAAGTTTTAATAAAGTGATTACTTATTAATAAAATGCAAATGTACTTGAGAAATTGATAAAATTGTGCTGGATTTTTCTCTCCTCATTTATTCATACCAGAGGGTACATTTTGGTCACAAACTGTTGCCTCCATAAAGGAATAATTTGGTGAATCATCAGTATCTGAGATAGGAAGAAGTTTGGGCTAGATGAAGATTTATTGCTGCCTACCATAAAAAAGAGATGGTTATGGGAAGGGGAAGCCTGGCACTGCTGACAATCCAACATCTTTGGATCAGATCTTGGCTGTATCAGCTTTCAACACAGGTTGAACAGTTTTAGGATTGTGTCAAGATTTAAATCTGAGTAGCAGAGCAATAATTCCCAGTGGCGTATCATCAACATTAATGTGATTTCCATATCAACAGGAATAACATCATAGAGATAACAGAAGTTACATTTACAGAAAGTGTATATTACAAATTCCTCCCTCTCTACTCATTCCATCAGGAGGAGAGCTGTTGGTAGAAGAGCTTTATAGCTGTAGCAACTGGTATTTTCTCTGTAGAGGTATTAAGTTAAATCCCAGCAATATCACCTAGCAGAGCAGCTATCACAACATCATCTCCTATGCTGGTTAGCAGAAAATTTTCTTTATAGCACTCCTGAGTACATATTTTATGTACTACAGCTAAAAACATCCATTTTATTCCTTCTTTAGTAACGTCTTCCAGAGATCATGCTTCAACTTACATATCGTATTTCATAAATAATTATCTTACAAGGAAATTTAACTTGGTGTAAAAATAAAATGTCAATCCCATTTTTTTCCTCCAGAAATGTCCTTATGCTAAGACAAGATGAAATCTTCACCATATGCTCATAAATGAAAGAGAAAATATGTTATCTAATGTTTCTATGTTAGCAAACTACCCTAATTGATTTATTTTTTTCAGTAATTGCACTGCTAGAATCTATCTGTGCTTAAACTGTCACCAACTCTGTCTAACATCTATTTTAAACACTGGGCAACGAATGCAAAGAATTTATCATATTGTCACAGATGATGAATTGGGGCTTTATATTTCTAATACTGTCTAAAATGATTGCACTTCTAAAATATTATCATAATTTAAAAAAAAGTAAATATTTATTTGAGACTGGTTATTAACCCAAAAGACTGGGTTGAGAAAGAACAAAGTACTTTCTTTTGTCCTCGTCCTGGTTTTATGAACATATACAAAGTTTAATATTGCAGATACTCGTATTTTTGTTTCAAAGCTGTGTGGGTGATTTTTTGGGCTGACATTCCCCAAAACAAGGGATTGAAAATAAGAATATACCAGCAAAAAGTAAAACAAAAGAGAAAAAAGGAGGGAGATAACAGTGAAGTCACTAAGCAGAAGGTTTTGCTTTCAAATCACCAGGACAAAACTTATGAAATAGGTGGGCTCCAACATTTATCCTATAGCTTGTCTTATTCAAGTGCTCTATAGGAAAGGAGAGAGGAAAATCAGTACGTTTTCATGTGAGCAACCATTGTTTGTAAAATCACCAACACTGTTTTTTAAAATAACCACTGCTTTTTAAAATAACGAGTGAAATATTAAGACGTTTCATCAGAGCAAGTGTTAAGTCTGAATATAACGGTGCAGTTTTATGGTATCCTGAGAGTTAAGTTTAAAATCACAAGAAGTCAGACCATATTCTGTTCCTGGTACTTTCATGCTTGTGGAGGACACAGTGTGGCCACCTCATTATCATCACCTCATGATCTCATCCCAGTCCCACTGTCTGCTGCAAAAGCAGTTTCATGCTCATGGTCTTCAGTGCAGTTGCCCACCCAGCTCAAAGGGTTCTTATTCAACAGTGTCAACACTCAGGGAATGGCCCACCTTCATTATAAAACAGCTCTCAGGAAATGTGTTACAAATGTGGATTATGGCAAAAATTTTCTTTTTCCTGAGTACAGCCATGATTCAATACCTATTGCAGGTATTAACAATCTCCATGGACTTTGATCAAGCATGTAAATCCCTGTCAATTTTTCTTACAGTTGGATTATATTGCCCTTATTTCCCATTTTTTGAAAGTTAGAAAAATCTTTTGATGGATTCCTGCTAGAAAGGTCAAATCATATATCCCTTTATATCCCTTTATATATATCCCATATATATAACTTTTAGTGACCAAGTTTTATATAGTGAAAATGGATGGGGAATCACCAGTTGGAAAAAGCTGCCTAATAATAATGGCTGGAAAACCTACGGCCCCATTAAGAACAGATCTCCTTCCCTGGTGATATCCAGACATCTGAGTAACATGACAACAGACTGTGACCTATCATTCAGGGTGTATAATGCATTTTTCAAAGAAACCTGGTTTAGGCATCTAGGAAAACTGGTTTTGCTGTAGACAAAGCACCAGCAGGAAAACTGTAATGTGAAGAACACATTGAAGAACACATGAAAATGGCTGTGGAAAGGATCAAACATGAAAAGCATACAGTGTCAGTTAACCAGCTGCTGGTTGTGAATTTTCAGTGTTTAGCTTCCTTGAAGCGCACAGGTTAGGAAGGATCTCGGACAGATTTGTAGTCCAACGCTCAAAGATCAGGCTGTTCAGATTCCTGCCCAGCTGAGCTGGGACAGTGCCCTAGTACAGCCCCTACAGGATATCCCTTGGATCGAGCTGGGACGAGACTCTGAGGAACCTTGTCTAGTGGCTGCCATCCCTGCCTGGGATGGGTGTAGGAACCAGGTATCTTTAAGGTTCTTTCCAACCCAAATCATCCTAAGATTCTATGAACTTTTGGGCCCAGCAGTCCAGTTTTCTTTCCATGCACTTTGTGGTCCAGACTGCATTTTCTCAGTTTGGTTACTGGGCACATCTTGCATAATGTGTTTAAAGACCTGCCTAATTTTTGGTCAACAACTTTTATAAACCACCTCTCATTCACAGACTCAGACATTTCGTTAGAGAAGGAACTCAAATGGATTAAACCTAACTGATCTTAGTAAATCAGAGGCAGCAATTAAGAATCACCTTCTTGTCTTCCATGTACCTTCCACAAATCATGTTTTCTTTCAATGCACTAATACTGGACCTTGTTCATTCTCTTGTTTTATTCTTTTAAATTTCTTTTCAAGTTGATAATTGACAAAATCATCATGAAAATAACATATTAAACAGAATGAACTAATAATCACTTGTTATTTATGTGGAGTTTGAATTAAGTCTCAAAGAAGTACTTGCTAATCGAGAATCTAGCTTTAAACATGTTTTAAGTATTTTAAAATACTCTGCAATTTTTTTGTCTCTTGAACATGAAGAATTAGAATCCTTTCTATTTCCATTCTTCCAAGACATTATGACAATTGAGATTTTTAATCCACATTTTTCAGACTGAGGTATCAAAATTTTAGCACCTTGGTCCAATGTCACTATTCAGAAAGCAATTTGATTTTCAGATGTTTGGCCATTCACTCCTGAAAACGTCTTTAATTTGCCTGTGTCTTTCAGTCAGTTAATTCTCCCCGAGTCAGTAGGAAGCAGACTGAAACTAAGTGTGGTTTTCATACAGCTTTGTGAACAGCCAGCAGACAGGAGATACATCTTTGCTCCGTGAACAACCTAGGCCAGATATTTTATGTGTAGCTTAGCAGTGAATGGCTCCATATTTCATTAGCAATCGCCAGTAAAATTCTGTTCTCCTTGTGCCTTTAGCAAAATGCAAGAAATTACAAGGATGACATGAAGTGCAGGAGAGAGGAACATTATAAGAGGAACTACTTAGCAAGTGAGAAGTGGCAGTGCTCACTTGTTTAATATTTGTATAAAAACCTCTTGAAGATGAGAGGAATAGAAGTGGTTTTTTTGTTTTTTTTTTAATGCATTGGTGTGTTGCACATCCTAATTGAAACTTGTGGAGCAGAAAGCTGATCTTGCAGTAATGTTTGTGGATACAATTATGGAAATCCTTTGAGTGTGATTAAATTATACAGTGCCTGGATATTGAAGTCATTTTGATACTTATGCCTGCAGTAGAGTCTGTGGCAAAGTATGAGGTGACACCTACCTGACCAATCTGTTTAGGAAGGACATAATGTGCAGCAGTTTTTCAATTAGCAAGTTTTTTTCCAGTGGTAAATAACATCCATAAAAGAGTCAGTTCTGGATGGTTGACTGGATAAATTTGAACACAAATGATGTGAGGACATCCTTGAACAACCACTAAGAAGATATGATCAGTAGAAAATGGTCATGTAACAGGAGAAAAGACATGTTTTAATATTAAGTGGAGTAAGAAAAGTTTTTTGTTTATTATTCATTGTGAAATCTAGGTCTTTCAGTGCCTTTTACAAATCTAGGTTGTGGAACTTGGTACAGTTATTTATTTGAGATACAGTAATTTATCCACCACCTCAGAAATACAGGTTGATTTAGTTCTCATTCATCTCAAAGAGGTGGTTGATTTTGTAGGTAAAGAATGTTTTAATTTATGATCTGTTGCGAATACCTGGGCAAGTGTACAAAGGATTAGTTGTTAATGAACAAAACTTGAGAAGACGGGAAGAAAAAATAGAAATTCTGTCTAACACAAAGATATACTTTAAAAATAGTGTTTCCCAAGAAGAAATATGGTTCATGCAGAATATTAAATTCAAATGCTTAACAGTTCTGTTTTTATGAATCACTTACCTCCAGAACAGCACAGGTTTTCTACAATATTCAGGCTCTTAAAATTCACCAAAAAAAGTCAGACTAAAGTCTGGCTTTCCAAAGCAGAAATATCCTTTAGCTGCTTCCTCACTTACAGAGAAATTAATTTTTAAAGGCCATTATTAATTTGATCATCTCCAAAACTCAGGGCTAGATTTTAGCCAGGAAGTGTTTTAATCACCTGGATAACTTTCAGTTCATTGCAAACTCACTGATTCTCATTTTGGGTGAGAATCACCTGTGGTCTAAAGGCTGTGGAGGAAGGCATTTGTGCTAGTTCTATTAGTAAATGGTCCAAATGGTTAAGTATGTTCCTGATGAAAAATTGCATCTCATTTCCAGTTTGAAGGTCTGGCTCTCAGCCACTGGGTCTTGTTATCATAGATGAAAGAGTCCTCTGATATCTGGCACTGCTCCCTGTGTAGGTGGAATGTTCCCCATGTTGTCCATATTAATCTGATTCACTGCTGCTACTACATTATCTTTCATCAGTTTTTCTAACTGTCAATTTTCAAAATACTGCTGGTTTTGATATGCTGCTTGTTTTTGGAGCTGAGAAGCCATGAAACAGCTACAAAGGACTTAAAAGAGATCTTCATCTGGATGAATTATTACTGATGGGAAAAAACATCTACATCTTTGAAGGATGTCTTACACTTTGGACAACAATATTTAGCAACTCTCACCACAGAGGTCTCATGTTTGCTTTAATAAATGACTGAAGTGCCTAGACATTTATTTTACTATGTCTGGTTCCCAAAATGGAAGCTGGAACTCCCATGGTAGGCACCTTAGCTCAAGTTTTTCTGGCCTAATTTCCAGCAACATCCTCATGATTCCTACTGGCTACGTGCCCTGGCAGTGCACATCTGGCCAAGAAGAAACGTAAGGCAGGTGGATTTACATGGAATTTAGGGAAGGTCCCAGTGCCTAGAAAGTGTTACCTACTGCAGAGTAATCCATTCAGAGCAGCACATAGCCCTGGGAACTGAGTGTAAAGCAACTTAATATAGTGGAATGTATTAAATTCTTCCCCTCCTCTGCAGCTTGGAGATATGGCTTAGGGCTAATGGAAAAGAGATGGATTCCAGCATCCAAAAACCTCTGCTGTGAGGAAGTCTACAGAAACACTTCCCAAGAACTCAGAAATTGCAAAAGAGACAATATTTTCTTTTGTCTCTCAAACCTACCAGGGGTTACATGCATTGACCTAGCAAGTGAAAAAAGGGGCTGTTTTCATCAAATTCTCATAAGCCAACTCCAGAAGGCTCTGAGAGCACAGGGATGAGGCTCTTTCTGTCAAAGGTGTTCAACAGCATCCAAAAATATCACTTATAGATCTCTCAGGCTCCAATTCATCCCTCTTTCCCAAAAATCTAAGAAATTGCACAGTCTATTTTACTACATTTACTTTCTTTGCCTTTCTTTTTTTAAGTGAATTACTGAGCAATGACAAGTATTTTTTCCCAAACTGTAAGAAAATTTTGTTTATTCAGGAGCATTTAGTAACAACTCAAAAATCAATATAAAACACAATATTGCTGTCATACTTGTATTCAAACTGATCCAATACACATTACACCGTTATTTTTGTGGCAAACCTTTCTCCTTTTTAAAAAGCTTGTTTTAGAAAGTGGTGAAAAGAGTGACTTGTCAGAAGCTGTGCTTCCAAGCTCTTTGGAAAGGGAGAAATTTCTGGCTGTTTGCTTAACCTGAAATTTTTCAAGAGCTTTTTGCTCAGATGAAATCGCATGTAAAAGCTCAATTTGGATATACTGCTGGTTGGTTGAACCTATATTGACTACTGCAAATAAAGAGACTACCCAGAGGCCATAGTGTGGTTTCATTTCCATCTTGGAATATAAGAAAAATTGTTGTTTACTCTTGAAAGATGGTATTGAAGAATTAAATAGTGCCTCATTATCTCACCTAGTTCTACTTCTACTCAGATTCTTTTCTTGCCCTTATCCCTGTCACTGACTCTACTGAATATCCTTCAAAATGAGAGAGAATTAAGACATGATGTAGGCTCAAATAAATGTGTGCCTCATCTAGAGCTGGTTGATGACAAGACTACAGATAAGATTAAAGCCTGGGGTTTTACCTCCAATGGGACTTTAGAGAAAAGTGGAAGGAAAAAATTTAAACTCACAAATTTTGAATGCCCTCCAACATTTGACTGTTTGATTATTTTATTCACATCTGTTTACAGACTTTGAAGCTCCTTACTGAGGTAGTTAGAAACAGAAAACTTTACAAGGTAAATAACTGAAAGAGTTGTGAGTGAAAGAAGAGACCCTGTGGCTGATAGGACTCTAGGGCCCATAAAAAAATAAAACATGGTCCTCTGAGTTATCTTGAAAACACATGAGAATGACCATAGAATTTAGTTCCTCTTTAGGGATCAAAATAAGCAGAAACTTTATCAGGATAATACAGCATTCAGAGCTTGGTCTTGGACCGCATAATGTGAACTGACAGCATTTCCAAGGAATTTTGAGGGTTTGGCTCTATCTGCAGTTGCTTCACATTTCCAAATTTGGCTCTGAACACCAATAAGAGGCATTTAGCAGAACCAAATACTGGATCCAATTATCTGAATGAATGTCCATAAGACCATCCTTCTTCCTAGACCGAGACATTGTACTAATAAAGGACACAGAGAAGACATCCCTGACCTTTTTTTTTTCAGAGTCTGCATATATTATACTCTTGTCATGAAGAAGGGAAGCAAAATGTCAGAACAAAATAAAGGAAAATTATCATTTTATAAAAGAAAAAAATAGTAAACCTTCTTGCTAAAATAAACAGATGGAAAAGGCAAATTATTAGAGAACACTTGTTTTCTAGCAAAGCTACTGGGAGAAATAGAAGGACTATGAGCAAGTATATATGCACAGCATTCCTGGAGAAGAAATAAATAGGGATCCTACTATAATGCTGCTTATGCACAGCTTGGAAACTTCACTATAAAAGCTGCAGGGAATAGAAATACACTGTATGCAAGCAGAACGTCCTTGGACTGTTTATGACACTACATGCATGCTATACCCTGAGGTTGCTATAAAATACTTATTATTTGCCAGTTCAAGCTGTTTGGCTTAGCTGTGATTTGGGTAATATTTTCTTCCCCTGCAAGAAGTGCTATGCTGTTGGTATAAGCCAGAGTGCCACAGAAGCATATCCTCATCTTTCTCAGATTGCTCATAAATTTGCAGGCTGCAGTTATCAACCACAGATATTCTAAGTGCAAGTGACTCTGCCTATGGATCCATAGAGCAGGGTATACATGCCAAAATTTCAAGTTCATTTGTTCCTCCATTTGCATGGCAGTGTATTTCTTACCACAGTTTTAAAATGCATTAATTTACCTGAACTATGACATATATGCAAAGTCCAGGGGGATTTCTGTTAATTTCAAGGCAAAATGTAGCACTGAGTAAACTCACAGGCTCTTACTATGCAAACCCAAAATTTTTCTTGGTTTTGTTTGCAAGAATTTTCAACTACTTCAATCAGGAAAAACTTTGTAAAAGGACAGAGTAGGAAAGGCAAAACAATGTCAAAACTTAAACTCTTTGACAGAGGACAATGAAGATTTTGATTAGGGGGAAGACAATTTGAGAAAAATTTCCTTTCCTGAGGCTGCACCTGCAATCAAAGGAGGATATCAACTATTGCAAAACCCTGAGTATCAAAACAAAGGAGTTGGTGTGAGTGTACTAGGATGAGAGAAATTCCTTGGGGTTGATCTGTAAAAGCTTCAAGGACACAGAGTCTGGAGTGAGAAGGGCACACACAGGAGCTCACTTCCAAGGATAAATCCCACGTGTGCAGAGGCTGGAAGGGAGCACTGGAGAGACCTCCTGCAGTGTGTGTTGAACCTCTCCTGTTAAACCATGCTGTACCACTGCTTTGGCAAGTCACATACTCTACTGCACGACTGACTTCTCTGCTGTGCCCTGGGCCAGCCCTGGGCACACACAGAGCCCACTGCAAGACTCAGGGCCATGAACAGCCTGAAGAGTCAGTCACAGAAGGGCTGGGTTGGAAACTCTCACCTCAGAGTGGCCAGGCCACAAGCTTTTTACCTTTAAGGATATCTTCAAGAGATTCAATAGCTTAACTGCCCATGGGAGAACTCAAGGGGAATTTTGCTCCAAAGCAGTTCTTCTCTCTTTTTCTTGTGATATTAAATATTCTCTCAGAGTAAACAATCTATTTGATGATTTTCCACTGACTGATACTCAGATCTGGGAAAGGACAAGCTCATTTTGCCAAAATTGCCTCTGGATTAGGGTGTTGCATACCCCATTGCTAGGGACATGGCCTACTGAAAAAAACATTACTATTTAATTATATTGGTAAATGCAATATTATTTGTGAAATAAAATTGCCTTTTTATGATATTTAGATTTCTTGGATCTTTAGAGACTCATTAAACAAAGTAATTCCCAATTACCTCAGTGAAAAGGAATTAATGAAAGAGCAAAGCTATCAGAAAGGTCTGAAAGCAAATGATTATGAGTTAATAATGTTTCAGGAATTTAAATGTAAAATCCTGCTAATAATCAGAAGAAATAGCTGTGCAGGATCAAACTATCATGCAGAGCTTTCCACAATGATTTATTCATTAAAGAAAAGGAAAATTATTTTCCATTACCCCAAAGATTAACCTCACAGTGAAAAATAAATTGGCATTTTTAGCACTTCATCTCTAGAAGCGAACAGAAAAGATATTTGTGACTTGCAAACAAACGATTTATTTCTATTTTTAAAAAACCTGGAAAAAAAAGTAGTCCAATTCACTTTTCTGGATACCCTCTTCTAACGTTTTCATACATTATCCAGCTGTGTGATAGAAAAATTACAATCTACTCTTTTAGGATCATTTAACATACTCTAATTGAAAGCTTTGCAATTATTTCAGTGTTTTGAATGGTCGTTCTCAGCTGTATGCAACTGTTCATCTCGTATGTGACTAAAAGATCCTGGTAAATAAGTTTGGGTTTAAATATCCTAATTTTTCTCTTATTCTTGAGAAATCCTGGAGAAATCACTTCACAGTCTGATGCCTGCATATGGGAAGCCTGTGAGACTAATGTGTGATAGGCTGTCAAAAATGGAATAATACAGAACTCCCTTCAACTAGTATGAAGAAAGATACCAAATTAATCTCTTTGGGTATTCTCCATCATCTGATTTCAGTTTCCTATACTTAAACTTTTACTATTCTCTGAGATATCCCACATCCCAGACAAGAAACAGGCAAATGCACCATCAGACTCAATGAATACCAAAACTCTTCCATTTTGAAAAGTAGCTATTTGGGGCAATTAATTTTGGGTCATGGAATTCCACTCCAATATTTTTAGGGATAAGTCTCTGAGCTTCTGTCATAGATGGACAAGCTCTAACCAGGAACAGTTCATGGAGCCTGCAGAACCTTTTGGATGACCTGTTACCAGGCCTTCCTGAGAACATGATTTTCCTATAGTTCCTGTGTTGCGTGTGCTAACTGAATGGGAGCAAGGTTCAGATGGAGTATCAAGAAAAGTGTTTTTTTCTCTAATCAGGATAGCAAACAGGGAGACAAGTTACTGGCAGGTGGTGTAGTCTCCATTTGTGAAATTTTTCAAAACTCAGTGAGACAACCCAGAGGAACCCAAGAGGACCCCACAGAAGACTCTAAGACCTCACAGATAAAGCTGGAACAGAGACCTCCTGAGGTCTCTTCACACCTGATTTATCCCATGGTCTCTCATTCCTTGGATACTGTAAAACACTTCAAACAACACTAACACCAATGCGGACCTTGTGGCACCTGCATTGAGCTTTTGAGCAGCTCTGACAGTAGCTAGAGTTTATACACCCAGGCCACATGTAGACATTTATATATTGCCAACTGAATTTGGATCCTAGTCATGAGATGATGAATCCTGCTTCTCACATGATAGTTAAGCATATGTAAATAAAGGCAAGCCTCATCAGACACATAGTTTTCCCATCTAATTCACAGTGTGTTTATCCACGTGTGAATGTGAGACATATCATGCAGAGATACTAGAAAATACTATGCCTGATTTTCTCCGTCTTTTGAAAAAAAAAATTGAGTCGTCTTCCGTGCAATCAATTTTCTGCTATTTAAGCCTAAGAGTAGACTAGAACATAAGTGTTGTTTTATTTAAAAAACAGAGTGAATAAACTGTTTTGGTTGAAACAGCATCAAGGGGTGCTTTATAGTGAGGATTTAAAGCATTCAAGTTCTGAAGTTCATTGAAGAAAAGATGTAAAAATGCCGAATATTCTATTCCTAAGTAATTTTCTCTAATTATCAAGGAAAAGGGGAACAATCACTTCTAAAGAGATTTCCTTCGGAAAAGCTGTGACTGTTCTTCACATTGATTTTTTAAATTGGAAAATCAGGAATAGAGGTGATTTCAGAAGCTTTCATTTCTGAATCAGTTCTCAAGTACTTACTGAAAAGTGCTTTTCAAGTAGCTTATCTGACTCATAAACCCAAGAGTCATTGTTGATATTGAACTCTCCATAATAGTGCCCTTCCAGAATGTTACTGCAACTTAAGGCAAATCTAGAAATTACATAGATTGTGCAGCCAAATCTCTTTTCCTTTGGTTCATCAAGTCTGTGGCTGGGCTACTGAGTAGCAATTCAGAAATTTTTGTGGTCAAAACTGCCAATTTTGACAGATATAAACAAATCAGAGGGGAGAAATACACTTTAGTAACTGTCTTCACAACACTCCTGAAAGGAAGTCAAAAATTTTCCCAGTTGTACAGATGAAAACCAAAGGTGCATAGGTTCTCTCTTCTGAGCTAGTCATCTAAGGTTTTACTCCTATGTCTAAAAACAGGAATAGAGGGTCAGTTGAAATGCCCTCACAAATTCACGCTGTCTCTAGCTGCCAGTCCACATAGGCAAACTCTCCTGAAGATTCTGTGTCACATATTGGTCCTACACAGACATCTTGGATTCTCCAGAATACCTACCATGTCACTAGACACATTTCTGCAGTTAACTGAATAATTTAATATTTAATCCCTCCTTACAGTCAAAAGAAAGTAGTAAATAACTCCAAGATGCAGTTCATGACCTTGTTCAGACATTGAAACTGTTTTGATTTATTACAAATTTAATTCAACATGTCTTTCATAAAGCTATGAAAGACTGAATATTCCATATATATGCAGCTACAGTTATTTTATATTTATATCAGATGCTGAACTTAAACCCAAGACAACACAAGTGTGGTCATATTAAGGAATTCTTCCTTAACACATGTACTACAATACTGCAGTTCTTTCCACAGGCACATGAAAGCTGCTTGAGTGTGATCAGATGCTGGCAGTGAGACAGAAAACTAACACAGAGAAGCATTTGAACTTCTCCAAATGTTTTGAAATCTTTCCCAAAAGAGTATTTTAAATTGTAGAGAAGTGCAACAAGTGTCATCCTGGGATGTTGTGAGTTGGAGGTCGGTCTCTTCCCGTAACTAACAAGTCATAGCACAAGGGGATATGGCCTCAAATTGCAGCGGGGCAGATTTAATTTAGAAATTAGGAAAAAGATTCTTCACTACAAGGATCATCAAGAACTGGAATAGGATGCCCAGGGAAATGACAGAATCCTCTTCCCCAGGGATGTTTAAAAAAGATGCATAGATGTGACTCTTGGGGACATTGTTAGATATACAGTTGGACTTGATGATTTGGAAGCTTTTTTCCACTCTAAATTATTCTTTTTTGTCTTCTTTTTAAGGATCTCAAGACACCCACACGATCAGAAAGCTTCTGTGTTTCTGAAGGCTCCCATCTTGCCAATCACAGGGGAATGCTGAGAGCTGACACTGGATGAACCCGTTATAAAGCACAGACACTTGCCCATAATTGCATGCATCTGTGGTATCTGCTGGAGTGAAATATAGATCCTTTCAATTCTCTGCCTTTATCACATACTCACATAAATAATGGAGTTTTTTCAATTTTGACCTTATCAAGGCCAAAAATCTCTCTCCCCCATTATAAGCTGTTTCTAAATTAAGCATTTTCCTTTGAAATGAAACACATGAAGTTTTATTGATTATTTTCTCTCTATAGACAAAGCCTCAATGGTATACTATCACATCAAATATTCCTAACACTAATGAAAAAAATTACCAATGGATAACATGCTCTTTATTATCTAGAGAGCAGTGTCATCTTAAGTAGACTAATTTTATTATTTAAATTCTCTGAACTGCAGGACAGTTCATCTAGAATCTGACATGGACAAAATTAATAGAGGTTTTGAAAGAAGCAACGACTAATTTTAATTTTAATGATCACTGGTGAAACTGAAAATGACACCTAGTCAGTTTCATCAAAAACAAAGATTATATTGATCCATGATGAAGTTATAGCCTTTAAAAAAAGGCAAACAAATGAACATTTTAAAACAAACTTTTGAATTAAAATTACCATTTTGAAAATATAAGTTTTGTGTTTGGAGAATTATCACCCACCAGAATATCTGACCAGCTTCAATATCCACTAAATGGAATTCCAAGAAGTGTACATTGGATATGGCACACACACACTTTTCATGAAAAAGCCTCACCACAATTAGAATTTATGCTGTTAATTGCTGCTTTTGAAAATACACCAAAAATTTCCTTTTTGCCAAGCTCAGAGAAATGAGTGACATTTGCAAGCCACTGCCCAACCAGCCAGGGAAGGAATTGGCAGCAAAAAAAAAAAAAACAGACCCCTCTGTACATACCCTTAAAATTGTGGTGTTTCTACAGTGTAATTTTTATAGTGGTTCTTATGATTGTCATTACAGAAAAAGGTGTATTGCCAGTTATGCATATATTTTTATTTTGTTACCATGCATAGTAAATATTATAATCAATAGCTGACTACCATAATCATAGCAATTACTATGCAACTTTATGCAACTTTTTTTTACTATGCAACTTTTTATACAACTTTAATCAACTGAATCGCTGCCAAGAATATTTTTCAATATCAAGACTGCCCTACCCTTCTCTGTAAACATAGCAGTATGTTCCTCTCCAAACACTGCAGACAGGGATAACCTTTGCCCAACTCCTCTCCCATGGGACTCTTCAATTTAGGTCAGATCCTAAATAGGCATAATGCATAAAAATAAAAGAATGCTGGCAAATCCTAAAGCCTTTACAGACTGAAGTTACGAAGAGATGTCGGCACAAACCAAGAGATAAAGAAGATAAATTTTATTATTTAGCTAGTATTAAAGATATATAATCCTATGAGAATACACACATACATATACACATATACATCTATTCACACGTGCACCCATACCTACAATCATGCAAAAGTGCATGCATGTATGGACATAGATAAAACTTTTTGCATTATAGCAAATTTAAACTTCCCATTTAAAGATGTTTAGCCTGAATGAAATAATAGCAGAATAAATTCTTTAAATTCTTGTTTCTGAGTGTATCTCAGTAGCTCTATCTTTTCACTGTAGGACTCCCCTCTCAAATTGTTTTGACAAAGATAGGATTACTGCAAAATTGGTCATGAAAAAAATGAATCTTTTACTCCTACCCCAACTGTTAGTATATTCTTATATGCATTGGCAGTGTTAAATCTGTAGGTACATATGAATTTGCTGGCTACAGTAGAGCTTCAAAACATCAGCAACCTGACAGGAAAACCAATATAGCCTTGATGTTAATCATTATTTCTACAGACAGTTGCTAAGTGTAAATACACTCTATCAGCTACGCAACTCTAATCTAAAGTTGTTTATTGCCACAACAAAATAAGAAGTGGAGTAAAAAGAATCTGAAAGCAAACCTAAACTTCAGAGGATATGTTAATGATTGATGACATTTTCTTGTCAGTTGTTATTTGTATGAACAGATAGCACTACTATTTTGGAAAAGAAAATCTTTAAAAATGCATAGGGGTATTTGAAAGAGGAGCATTTAGGCACTGCAGAGTCATATGTGGTAAAAGAGATGGAATAAAGGGATGATGATATTTTTTCCAGTAACAGAATGTCAACACTCAATAGAGCAGTAGGAAGGGTTCAGTATAATTCTGCCTTCAAAGACTGGCGACTGCATGGGCTTGCTCAGGTAGAAGTATCCCAGGATGACTTTTGTGACACTAGGGTACAATTTAAAACACCTTTTTTGGAAAATATTTCAAAACATTTTGAGAAGTTTTAATGCTGCTGTAAGCTGTTGTTTTGTCCCATTGCCGGCACCTGATCACACTTGGCAGATCCCTGTTGCTGTGTCAAAAGCTGTGGTATTGTAGCACGTGCATTACAGGAAGGATCCCTTAACAACAGATATTCTATGATTCTGTGGTGACATAGGAGACCACACTTATGTGTCCTGACTTTAAATTCAGTATCTGATTTAATATATTAAACAACTATGCCTGAATATAAATGAAATATTAATCAATCTTTCTCCAATTTATTGAAAATATGTCAGCATGCCATATTAAGTTCTATGGAAACATTTTGAAGCCATTTAGAAAAAGAAACAATTTATTCCCATTTCTTCTCTTACAATGTCATGCAGACTGGACCTTATCCCATTTAGTCATGAGATCTGGATAGGCTACACAACTGGGCAATAAAGAGCTGCATGAAATTTAATGAGAGCAAGTGTTGGATTGTCCACCTGGGATGGGACAATCCTGGTTATACATACAAATTGGAGTATAAGAGTCTGAAAAGCAGCACCATGGAAAGAAAGCTGAAGATTTGGGTGGATGGCAAATTGACTAATAAATGACTAATAAAAAGGGCCAACCCTATGCTGGGACTCATCCAGCACAGTGTCCATCACTGGCTGGTCAAGGGATATGATTGTCTCCCTCTACTCTGCACTAATTTGACCTTTACTTTAATGCTGTGTGTAGGCTTGGGTGCCCAGTGTGTGACAGATGTAAAGTTATTGGAGAGCATCTCAAGGAGGGGAATCAACATGGTGAGAGGCCTAGAGGGCAAGACGTGTAAGGAGCATCTGAGGTCCCCTGCTTTGTTCAGCCTGGAAAAGAGAAGAGGCTCCAGGTTTCTCCGAGGAGGGGAGGCAGTGGAGGGGAGGCTGCTGATCTCCTCCCTCTGGTAACAGTGTCAGAACACGATGAAATGGAATCAAGATGCATCAGGGGAAGTTCAGATGGGACATCGGGAAAAGCCTCTGCATGAGAGGTGGTCATTCCCTGGAAGAGGCTACCCAGGGAAGCGGTCACACATCAAGCCAGTCAGAGTTCACGGAGGGTCTGGACAATGCTCTTATTGTATGGTTTATTTTTAAGTAGTTTTGCAAGGAGCAGGGAGCTGTACTCAATGATCCTTAAGGGCCCCTTCCAACTTGAGGTATTCCGTGACTCTATGATTTCAATCAGATATTATAATCACCACTGGGGACTGAGGGCTTTCATTACTGCTCTACAGAGGTTTGTTCTCAATTATACCCTTAGCCTGGTTGTGTTCAGCATCTGCTGCAAAGTAAGAAAAAGTTTCTTTCAACTTTAGGGGTAAAAGGCCTTTGGGGCACTGGGGCAGATTCAGCTTCAAAACTGATTGGGCTGTTTCAGTACTTAGGTCCCTAAATACTCCTAAGATGAATGTGTGCATGCACGCTAAGTTCCCCATAGAAAATGATCATGGTCTCAGAGATCATGTTTCACATTTTCTTCCTTACTATTTATGTTCTGCTCTGAAAGTAAATGAATGCTAAATTGAATCAGCAATTCAGGCTTGCTACATTTCATTGATCTATGACAGATCAGAGCTTGACGCTGAGCTAATGTGGCCCCAGGCATCAACCTTTACCACTAATATGGTTTTAAAATTCTCTACTCAAGTCTATTTATTATGAATGCAATCTGTTTTAGAAAAACACGTAATCTCTCCTAATGATTCATTCAGATGCATGCACTGTCTTAATTTAAAATGTCCAGGTCAACCCCGCTTTTCCTGATTATTTTAATAGTGCACATTGTTCTATATTACCTGGTTTGCTTCCATTCTCACTCTGTTTTAGATATTTTTTGCCTGACTCCCACAGATGACAGACTGGGATGATTTATTTCCTTATGCAACACTCTTTGTATTCTATAGTTATTTTTTGCCACAGAAACACTTTATTACCTTCCTCTTCCAGCAGCTCACTCTCTCAGCCACAAGGAAAATTTGGGGAAGTTTTCTGAAATTTCTTATGATCTGCCAGCCAACATTTTTATCTGGGATGCTATACCCCAGATTCTTAACTCAAAAAAAATTAGTTCTGGACCTCCGTGCTTCTCCAGTGATTGTCATCCATCAACACTAACCGGAAAGTGAGTGGATTCAGCCTCCTGATGTCAGCAGATAGAGTTCAAAAACATTTACATTCATCATCTGGCTTGTCACCTTTGATAAGTACCTTCTTTACTCCTTCTACTTTGCTGATTTGATCCATGGCATCCCCTTCAATTTCTCCTTACTCTCCTCACATGCGCTTATTCCTCCGAAGCACAAAGCAGGGAAATGGATGTTTCTGACTACTAAACTGAAAAATAAAACCCCCATGTTCAACTAGAATAATAATATCTTGGTTTTTCATCTAAAAGGGCTAAAAACAAAAGCCAAAAAAATCCCTAATATATTTTCAGTCTTCACATTACTTGACAATCTATTGTACATTATACTTCTTGGGGTTCTCTTTATTTTATTTTATTTTATTTTTATATTATTTTTATTTCCCTTAAAGAGTAGGTAATTTCTCCATAAAAATGTCAAAACTATGAAACCTAAAAACCATTTCCTTTTGAAATTCTTATATAATACATTTCAATATTTTATAATGGAATGCTTTACTGAAAAATACTGGCCATAACTGGGCTCAAAATGCTTCTCAGTACAACTTTAATTCACGAAAATATGAATTTTTCAGTGAATTTGCTGTCCATTGAAAATCTGTGGCCATGTCTACATGCAAACGATGAGTAACAAGATACTGTTAGTCCTGTTAATGTTGTAGAATTTGGCTTAAAATTTACACTGCCTTGTTAAAATAATTTCAAAATATGTACTGATTTCAATAAATGCCCCTAGTGCTTCTGATGAACAGTGCATTGTCTGCAATCAACTCTGACATTTGAAGGCTTTGGATTTAATAGGGACATTCAAATTAATTCAATGTTGGATATATCTATCTCTCTCATGGAAATACCTTCCATCGCTTGAAATTTCTCATCTAAAGGCTATAAAATAACAAAGTAGATAATTTGCCCTATTGAATAGGAGAAATATTTCCAGGTTGGTTGCTCTCTTGAGGGTTTATTTCATGGCAGATTTCAGGCTCAGCTCAAATTTGCCCTTGAACATAAATGCTGTTCACCATTTGGCTGTACACCTCAGTTACATTTATCAGAGTTCTGTTAGGGCAGCTCATTGTTTCAGAGGAGTTAAAAATTCACCTGAAAAGTCATGTGCATCTCAGTTGTGCATTTCTTCTGGTTGTCAAGGAAACCACCCCAGGATTCCTGGCAACAGACTCCATCTCAATCGGTAATGGAAACACCACAGGTATTAGCCAGTCAGTCACCTCCCACCGGGTGCTATTTTGGGAACAAGTCAGTAGATCAGATTCTCCTCTCCCAGCAGTTCCTGAAGCTGTGTGAGGGTTTGTTGTGTGCCTTTGTCTCCATGGGGCTCAGATCTCTGCAGTTTCTCTGGGTAGAGACCCATCCTAGAGGTGAGGCTGTTAAACACTGCTCTCAAGGAACAAAAAGAGCCTACAAAGCACTATGGTAAACCTGTCTCTCCTAAACTCTGGAGTGAGGGCTAAAAATTAACAGGGGGAAGAGAGTAGAAGCCTTTGTTTCAGATGGACAGTCTCCTTGTATCACAATGGGACAAAAAACTGTTTACATTTACAGCCTTTTTTAAAAAAAATTACATATTAGTAATGGGTATCTGTTTAGTCATTAAATGTCTTAAAGATTTTGACTGAGATCTCCAGTCCTGAGAATGGCAGAACGCTTTGGTTATGGTGGTAATGGTTGTGGTTACGACCCAGGCTGAGAGTCAAAGTGCCCCTGCTACCAGCCTGTTTCCAAACTGAGTTTGCCCAGAGAGCATCCAAAAGGGTACAGTGCTTTTTTTTTTCCATGAGGGGCAAAGTATAGCTTTGGGTGTGATTTGGGATCTTCACAGAAAATGACAAAGCATGCTGAAAGAAGATTATTTGAATGCTAAGGGCAGAAAACAGGACAGGATAATGGAGAAGACAAATGCGAAGAGAAGTAAAACTGAAACAGATATGTAAAACAGGGATTGGAAATCTGTGGGGTTGGAATGAAAAAATGGTTAGAATTGTCACCCTGGGGAGAAATGGTTGTAGACAATTGAAAAATCAAGAACAGGGAATTCATGGTAAAAAATGGATGGGCCTGTGCTGTCACACATGTTGATGGGCCTGGACTGCACGGTGTTTCAATTTGTGAGGGGAAGTCTGAGGTAATCTCCATGTAATTAAGCAATCTGGAAGGAAAATCTGAGGTAATCTGTAGGGACCAGAATGAACACTGAGGGAGAGGCAGGTGCCCCAAGTGATGCTAAGGGCCTAACAGTCACGGAAAGAATGGCTGATTCCTCGTGTGCTGCTGAGCAGACATGGGGGTGGCTGAGCTAGACGACACTGCTTGTGTTCCTCATATGGGACATGAGGGTCACGGAAGGGGCGGCAAATGACCTGTGTGCTGCACAAAGATGAAGGAAAGAATGGTGGGCGCCGTGCATCTTGCTGAGGAGACATGAGGATCACTCGAGCGGGAGGCAGGTGCCCTGAGTGTTGCTGAGGAACCATGAGGGTGTCTGAGAGCATACGGGTACCCTGCAGGTAACTGCGTTTGTGATGGGTTTGTCATGTGTCACTGAGGGTATGGGAGGGTCGCTGAGGCGATGCAAGTGTGCCGTTGAGGGACACAGGGTGGGATGGGTGGGTTCCCAGCAGAGGGAGCTTGAAGGTGTTCGCTGCTCTCGGTGAAGCATCGGGCGGGGCTCCGCTAAGTGGTCTGGGAGTTGCCATGGGATGCTCCCTGGGCTGAGACACAGAGGAGGAAGGGATGGTGGCTTCACAGGATAGCATGGTGTTTGTGAGGGGGAAAAGCTGAGGTAAAACTTCACAGCAAGAACTGTTGCGGTGTGTTCTTATAGTTTGTTCTCCATGTTGTATCCACCTGCCCTTGTAGAATTTCTTGCTCCTCCTAGCGCTGTTGTCAATCCAGCACCTCCCCTTGTTCCAGTAAGTTCCCTGACCTTCCTGCCTTGTGCCAATCGCCTGCTTGGACATTCCTTTTAGAAATCCCCTAAACCTTACCACCCCATTGGCCCATGTGACCCATCCTCCTCCCCTTGCTTTCCTCTTTGGTTCTTGCTTATATAAACCCTGCTTTTTGCTCCTCCCCAGGATATTCCCAATTGGTTAAGATTTGCACCCTCCCTTTGAATCCCTCTCATAGAGGGGTATAGTTGCTGCACCCTTGTTTCTTTTCTCTTTTGTCCCTGGACCCTCCTCAGAAATAAACCCTCCCTGGAACCCGCACAAAGAGCCTTCTCCTCGTTCTTGCCTCTACTCGTGTGACTGACATCCTAAGCGTTCTGTAGAGTGCTCTAAGCCGCACCTCAGTGTGGAGCCCAATGGGCCACTGAGAATGGAATTAGCCGCTCTCCCTTGGAGAGAAGGCTCTTAGGCACCCACCTTTTTGATATTAGAAAAGCATATTCCTCCCATAATGCCTCCCTGTTCTATGCAAAACATTTGTATCCCCCCTTGCTCCTCTCCTGCACCCTCTGCTGATTGGTTTGGTGCTGTACCCCTCCCCTGAGCTTCCCTATATAAACCCCTCTTCCCCGACCCTGTTTCTTGTCCCTGGACCCCTTTGGAAAGAAGATCAATAAAGCTGGTCTTTTGAGTCCCACACAGGGCTCTCGTTGCTTCCTTCAGCGTCGCCGTTTCCTAAAGAAGCTATAATCACTTTTGCCCGGGAGTGAGGACGTTGCCTGTGCCACCAGGACGCCTTTTAAGATGCTTCTCTGGAAGGTCACGGCACTCCACCATCGCTCTGCTGCAGCACCCACCCCCTGATTTGGCCCTGTATTTAATCCAGAGCACAGCCGTGCTCGGGGCCCTTTGCCCCTGAACCCTCCAACCCTAATAAACCCTTTGGTACCCCAGACGCTGAGAACCTCCTTTGCCCCACACTAGATGTCGACCACACTGAAGATCAACTAGGTCTAAAGGTTCTACCTCCAGAAAGCCTTACTCTGGGGTAGTTCCCACACCTGGCACAGTGCTGGTGTGTCTGTAGAGAGTTAGCTCGGGTTCTGGTGTTTTATGCCATTCAATGACAGAAACAAGCGCTCCCAGGCTCTCACCAGGGTGCAAATCGAAAAAGTTGTGTGCCACAGAGCTCAGTCTCGCCTTTGGCGCTGCTTTGGGCTGCCATGACTTCTTCCCTGCCTGCTGTCCTGGCTGAGGAGTCTCCCGGGGCTCCTGTAGATGGATGTGCTGCCATGCAGCACTGTGACCAGGCTCTGGCCAGCCCCGAGTCTGTGTTCTGCAACGCTTGTTGGGGGTGCTGCTCCACAGGGGGTTGCCCTGTAAGTGGGGTTGTTTGTGTCCCTTGCCTTCAGCGAGTGGTTGGAGGGACTCCCTGTAATCAGGTGGGTGTCCCTGGCCATGGCCTTTCAGAACTGTGAGGTCAGGAGTCATGGAACCAGGGGTGAGTGCCCTCGCTATCCTCAGGGCTAGGGTCCCGGCCCCTCAGCCTTAGACCATGAGTTCGACTGCCTGACTGTAGACTCTAGTTCCTGGTGCTGTGGGGCAAGGCCAGGCTCGGGGGCACACTGTGGATCATCTGGCCTGTAAGCATGTGTGGGTCTGGGATTCTTTGTGCGCTCTCAGCTGGCAGTGGGTAGGGAACGAGAGCCCCATTAGTGAGCAGTGCTCTGGAATTGGAGAGAAGAAGCCTCTGTGGACTTTGGGACAAGGGCCACCCTGTAAGTCAAAGCCCGTGCGCAGCAGTCCCATGCACTCTGCAGTCAAGTCAGCAGCTTGAGCCCTTCCTAGCAGAGGTGCAGCAGGCTCTTTATCCTCTGCTTTACATGAACATCTTCATTTGCCGAAAGGGTCTTACAGCAGTCAGCTTGAGTGGGACACAGGGTCAGCTGGACTTCATCCCTAGCAAACCAAACCTTAGCTTCAAGCCCTGGGAAACATTCATCTAACTCAGGGCAAGCCTGAGATCAATCTCCCAAAAGCCTTTCAGAGTTGTTGTGTTAATTAGTGCAAGTTCTACTCCCCTCTTGGTAGTGTTCCATATATGGTGTTGTTTCTAGACCGTTACACACCCAAGACTATGTATTGTTACTTCACCCTTGTTTCTGGTCTTTGGGGCTTGTGTCTATCCTGTGATCAGTATTCTGAATATTGATTTTTATTTCTCATTAAAGTAATTTTGGTTTTTGGCACTCCATAGTTCCTGGTCCGTTTTTTTTAATTTTGCACTGCCTTCACTCAAAAGTCAGGGGGCCCGAAGATCTTGCACAGCCACCCTCACTGCAACAGAGCCTGGCTTGCAGCATTGCATGGGACTGTGCTGGACATCACTATGGTGAGTCAAGCTGGAGTTGGAGGCTTTTGTGGAGCTGGGGGCTCTGTGGTGGGGGCTTCAAGATCTGCCTGTGGGGCTGTTGGGTTGCAGTTCCCTTCAGGTGCAGGAGCTGGGGCTTCTTAGGACTGAATGCATTTTTTGTTGTCCATTGGCAGACAACAATGAGCGAAAGAAGAAGTAGCTTTTGAGCTCAAGAGTGAACAGAGAGGCAAGAGGGAGCAAGAAGAGGAGTGGCTTGGAGCTGAAGAGAAGGCATGAGAGGACCTCTGGGCAAAGGGCATTCCTGGCATGCCTAAGGCACCTTCTCAGTGCCAGGGTTGGCTTTGAGCTGGGCAACCTTCCTGAAAGCAGGGCTGGGTCTTTGCTGTGGTTGGCCTTTTGCGGTTGTGCTCCTTTGGCTGCCTGGAGAGAGGGCAATCCTGTTTGGAGAGTGAAAGCCCCTGTCTCTGTATGTGAGGGAGGAAATGGAGCTCTTTTGGCCCCCAGCCCACCATGTAAGCAGGGCAGGGCTCTTCTCCTGCCCCAGCCTTGCCCCTGCTTTCTGAAGACAGAGCAAAGCTGCTTCGTGGTAATGTGGGCAGTGTGACCCGCCTGTGGCCAGGGCCTGGGTCTCTGCCTATGCAGCGTGGCTGCCAGCCCTGCAGGTGACCTTCCAGCGTGCCAGCCCTGTGCTCGGGGCACATGTCACAGCCTTGTGTCTTGCAGTGTGGTTTTTTTTGTCTTCAATGCTTTGCTCCTGTTCTCACCTATGTTGTTGGTTTAGCAGCCTAAGTTGTTCTCCCCTACCCAGTTGCCTGTCATAAACCAAAGACCTGCCCCTTGTTGTGGAATTTTCCTTGCCATACACCCGGCCAAATTGTTAATCCCTCCTTGTGCCAATCCCCTGATTTGCAATCCCCTTGGAAAACCCCTCATCTTCGAAGCCCCGTGAGTTTGTTTGATCTGTTTTCTCCCACCCCCCACCACTGTTTTGCCTATTGGTTAAAGTTGTACCCACCCTCTGAAACCTCCCCTGTATGTAAGCTTTTCTACTCTTGTATTCTTGGCATTTTGTCCCTGGACCTTCCCTGAAATAAACTGCCTTGGATTTTACAGGAAAGACTCCTTTCCTGTCTTTGCTTCTGTCCTCACCCCTTCAATGTATCAGTGTGCTGGAGAGAGCAAGCCTTGCTCTACTGCTACCGAGACCAGTCTTGGTCAGAGAGCAGCAACTCTTGGTGTGGGGTCAGGAGCTATCTGGGAAACTCCAGCACTGTGTCAAATGTGGAGCCCTTAATGCCCAGGATCAGCCCCAGGTCCCTGTAAGCAAGATGGGAGAAAGCTGCTTTAGCCTGGTGACAGGAATGAACACTCTCAGGCTATTGCCAGGGTACAGGTTGAAAAAGTTCTGTACAGCAAGGCTCAGTCTTGCCTTAGGCGCTGCTTTGGGCTGCCATGACCTCCCTGCTGCTGCCCTGGCTGAGGAGGCTCCCGGGGCTACTGCAGATGGATGTGCTGCCATTGCAGCCGGCCTCTGGCTGCTCCCTAAGTGGCACTCAAGCTATAGAGTCTGTGTCCTGTGACGCTTGTTGGGGGTGCTGCTCCACACGGAGCAGCCCTGAAAGTGGGGGGTGTGCGTCTGCTGCCCTCAGTGGGCAGTTGTAGGCACTCCTTGTAATCAGGTGGGTGTTCCTGGCCCTGACCTTAAAGAGATGTAGAGTCAAGAGTCATGGCACCAGGAGTGAGTGCCCTCGCTGTCCTCAGGGCTGGGGTCCCGATCCCTCAGCCTTAGCCCGTGAGTCCGACTGCCTGACTGTAGACTCTAGTTCCTGTTGTTGTGCGGCAAGGCCAAGCTCGGGGGTGCACTGCGGATCATCTGGTGTGTAAGCATGTGTGGGTAGGTGGCAGTGGGCGTGGGATGACAGCCTCATTAGTGGGCAATACTGTGGAATTGGAGAGAAAAAGCCTCTGTGAGCCTTGGATTAAAAGCC
Organism: Alethe castanea; assembly: GCA_024734035.1. Taxonomy (NCBI): domain Eukaryota; kingdom Metazoa; phylum Chordata; class Aves; order Passeriformes; family Muscicapidae; genus Alethe; species Alethe castanea. The sequence continues at coordinate 7,407,639 of JANRGV010000073.1, forward strand.
ACCCCATAAATTAGGGCCAGTGCTCAGCACTCCCACACCCTTTGCAGACCATCAATAGATTGAACCCCTCCTAGCCACAGCGCAGGGTCTTCATCTTCTCATTTGCATGTGCAATCTTATTTGCTTACAGGGCCTCAAACAGCTCAGCTGGAATATAATGCGTAATAGCTTAAACTTCACCCCTAGCGAACCAAGCCCTGGGCAACATTCCTCTAAGTCATGGGAAGTCAGAGATCATCTCCCAAGAGCCTTTTGGAGTTATGTTAATTATGCAAGTTCTACTCCCCTCTTGGTAGTGTTCCATATATGGTGTTGTTTCTAGAATGTTACACACCCAAGACTATGTATTGTTACTTCACCCTTGCTTCTGGTCTTTGGGGCTTGTGTCTATCCTGTGATCAGTATTCTGAATATTGGGATTTTTATTTCTCATTAAAGTAATTTTGGTTTTTGGCACTCCATAGTTCCTGGTCCGTTTTTTTTAAATTTTGCACTGCCTTCACCCAAAGGGGGCCCGAAGATCTTGCACAGCCACCCTCACTGCAACAGAGCCTGGCTTGCAGCATTGCATGGGACTGTGCTGGACATCACTATGGTGAGTCAAGCTGGAGTTGGAGGCTTTTGTGGAGCTGGGGGCTCTGTGGTGGGGGCTTCAAGATCTGCCTGTGGGGCTGTTGGGTTGCAGTTCCCTTCAGGTGCAGGAGCTGGGGCTTCTTAGTCCTGAGCTTGTTGTTGTCCATTGACAGACAAGAGTGAATAAAAGGAGGAGCAGCTTCGAGCTTGAGTGGAACAGAGAGGCAAGAGGGAGCAAGAAGAGGAGCGGCTTGGAAGAGAAGAGGGGGCACGAGAGGCCCTCTGGGCAAAGGGCATTCCTGGCATGCCTGGGGCACCTTCTCAGTGCCAGGGACTGGCTTTGAGCTGGGCAACCTTCCTGAAAGCAGGGCTGGGTCCTTGTTGTGGTTGGCCTTTTGCTGTTGTGCCACTTTGGCTGCACAGAGAGAGGGGCAATCTTGTAAGGAGGGTGAGAGCTCCTGTGTCTGTATGTGAGGGAGATAATGGAGCTCTTTTGGCCCCCAGCCCACCCTGTAAGCAGGGCAGGGCTTTTCCCCTGCCCCAGCCTTAACCCTGCTTTCTGAGGACGGAGTGAAGCCACTTAGTGGTAGTGTGGGTACTGTGACCTTCCTGTAGCCAGGGCCTGGGTCTCTGCCTATACAGTGTGGCTGCCAGTCCTGCTGGTGACCTTCCAGCGTGCCAGTCCTGTGCTCGGGGCATTTGTCATGACCTTGTGGAGCCCTTAGTTCCTTGGAGGAGCCTGAGGTGCTTCTATGCAGGGAATGGATTGGATGGAGAGGAATTAAATAAAAAGAGACAGACAATATTTTCTGGGCTGGTAATATTACTCTTCAGAGAAATCTAGTCTTAATGTTTGGAGAATCATCTCTTAGCTTGTTCCAATGCTCACCTCATGGAAAAGCCTGTGCCAGAAGTAAATGCTTTCAGGCTTATGCTTTCCAGGTAGGCTACTGGAAGTCCCAGAGTTTTTTCTGGCTGAACAGGAATCAATTCATGAAAAGGCCCTCTTTCCTCTCGCAGTAGTCTAGGAGAAGTTCTCCATAGACACATCTATAATAGCATCCTGTCATATTGATGACATGTGTTCTTTGTTTTTCCTTTGTCCATCTTCCTCTCTATGCAGGAAAAGAAAAAACGTGGTAGTGGTGAAGTACTCAGATAAACCTTGATTATAAAGGGAAATGGAGTAATGAGGGAACTGTGAGTAATTGTGGCACTACTTGCAAATCTTTGCAAGGAGCTTTACCACCTGTTGATTTCAAAGTTTGTGGAAATCAGTTCCTGGAAGGAAAAGTTAAATAATCACATTCACATGAAAGTCATCAACAAAATAAGCCATAAACTGGATATGTATAAATAATACCAAATTAAACCTAATTTCATCTGTTTTAGAGTAAGAGGATGTATGGAGAATGTCCTACATTACATACCTCAGCTTCAAGAACAAGCTATTTGGTAGTCTTCCCCAGTAATTCATAAAAATAGAGGATAAATCTAAGGAAGGAAAAATGTAAGAAAGTAATTTATTGCATAGCACAGGGAAACATGTTTTAAAAATGGTATGTAATGATGCAGTATTGAAACTGAAGAATTAATTTAATGTTGTCCCTTAAGGACCACTTTTGAGTCTGTTCTTATTCAGTACTGTCATTAATGAGTTATTATGATCTTTGCAATTTTGCAAGTGGCATTGATTGGAGAGTGCCTGAAGAACTGGATGGCAGGAATCCAGGTGATACGATGGAACTGGGAGTGAGAATTGACAAAAATGCTGATAGTTCATGACTGGGATACAGATACTGTTCTTAGGCAAAACCAGTCAGGACTCCAAATACAGGATAGTGAAGAAATAGTTGAGTTCCAGGTTTATAGGAAAAGATATTTTTATTGCTCACAAATGACCGTGAAATCTAATGACAGGTTTTAGGACAAACTCCACAAATTTCAAAAAAATCAGTATAAGCAGGAGTAAGTCTCATAATACAATCCTTCTCTCCATTCAGAACTGGAGGAGACCTGAGCTGGAAATTTGTGTACAGTTTTCTTGGGCAGCCAGGAATACACTGAACCAGCAACCAAACTGGAAGAAGCAAAATGTTGCTCCAGCTCAAATTTATGGTACTACAGATACAGGAATAATGCAGCAAAGGAAGAACTGAAAATTGTTAATGTTGAGATTTGTTGCAATACTCACACAACAACCTTTTCAGTTGAAAAGTTAAAATTAGATGGGAGTTTCTATTTGAGAAGGATAAAATTGTCATGACAAGAGTGAAAGATGACATTTCTATTAGAACCTATTAGGTTGTTTGTTTTTTGTTTGTTTGGTTGGGTTTTATTTA
>JANRGV010000073.1:7410653-7449311 GCA_024734035.1 Alethe castanea
TTTGTTTGTTTGGTTGGGTTTTATTTAATCCCTAGAAACTCAATGCTACATGAATTGAATATCAGTAGTTCTGTTTTCTAAGAAATCCAGGAGGAAACATGTTTCAAAGACATGAAGCTACATATGTTTGCAAGACAGTGTCTAAACTGCAGGAAAGCAGTTTGGGAGACACATAGACACTTTATCATGTGCATGTACTTACCTCTGAAGAAAATTTCTATGGAAACCTTTTGATTGTCTATCACAAAATGGTCAGGGCTCACATAATGGAAAAATCTTTTGTTTTGAATACATGTGAGTTGACTTCATGATTCGCCCTTGGTAGTTCCCTGTAATGCAATGAGCATGACATGGTTGTATATGCTATGCCAACTTTGATGTTTAACTTTGCCTCTTCAAAAGGCTGGTTTTAAAAAAACCCTCAAAAATATTGCTTGAAGAATTAATTGATAGTGACAAGGAAAAATTTACAATTAACATAGTGAAAGAAAACCAGAAAAATTTTAAAAGCTTAGTAAAAGAATGAAAGTAGTTTTCTACACTCTTATAATAAGAGTCCCTTCTAGTCAAAAAGAACAACAATTATGTAACTACTATTAACTGCATTAGATAAAAGCCCCAGAGGATCACGAATAGAGAAACCATTGCTGTGTTAATGAAGTTGGAAAGAAACTTCGCTTTTATTCACTGTCTATTCCCCTGTAATTTTAAGAATTTTATATGTATAATCTTCTTTTATAAACCAAAGAAATAGATTTATGCCTGTTTAAATTTATCTCTCCATCGACTGCTAATTGACTTTTGAAAACTTGAATAACCTCACAGTTTGCTTGTGTTCCCCTGCAGACCTGTAGGGGGCCATCATTCTGTAGCCCTCATTATTGTTCCCTCCATCCATATCTTCCTACATGTCACCCTCCTAAGGAGAAAGCTATGGGAATTTTTTCCAATAGTAGGTTTCTTAGTAAGAGATGGAGATTTGTTCTTTTAAAGGCTAAAGAGAATTTCATGGTTATTAACACGCTGTTTTTTTCAATGCAGCTTCTCTATGTGCTTATTCGAGGCAGGGCTGCAGGCACCAGCTTTTATTAAGCTCATTCAAAACTTTCCATTGTAGCACCCAGTTTGCTTGTAGACTTGAGAAAGCTTTGGTTATTTCAACCCAAATTTGTCATGTGCAGTTTGAAACTGTGATTTTATATTTTTCTACACTTGAAAAGCTCCATTAAATATTGCACAGATATAGGAAATACGGGCAAAACAAAGCAGACAGAAAAAAGTTTCGCATCTATGACCTTCATCTGCGTAGACCAAGGAGGAAAAAAAAAACCAAAAAACTCTGGCCTGAATTTTTTGTAGAGCAAAGGGATCGTTTTTAGCCCCTGAAAGAGCAGGGAAATGTCTCACCGCTTTACTCAAGGTAGGAAGCAATGGCATAGAGGGTTCTAAGTGTTTTGAGGCTTGATGTCCTTTGAGAAGTCAGGGGAGAACAGTCTTTGGACAAGAGTCTTGGGAGAGCAGTCTTAACTCTCACTCAAGAGTTGTCAGGGCTCCCAGGACGCCTCCAGGAGTCCTCTCATTGTTACACTGGAGACACATGTTTTGTCATAACACAGAGCTTCAGGACCACAGGCAAAGAATTTAAATTCAGTTCTCCATGATTCATTTTTAAGACAATCAATAGATAGGAGGAAGAAATACCAGGAAACAAAAATGTTATGGAGGAGGAAGACACATATCGTATGTCATGTATTGTAAATCCTAATACAGTGTTATTCAGAAGTTTATAGATATTTATGTCTTTATCTACAGCTGAACTCTGATTTATAGAAAAGCTGAAAACTTGACAACTTAAAACTCAAGAATAGGCTAGATGCTGTCAGAATGATTCCAGTGATAAAACAGAGCATGGCAGGAGTATATTAACTCAGGTTAATGTATGGTAACAATGATGAAGATCATGGAGTGAAACCATTAACCCAGCACTGCTAAGACCACCATTAAACCGTGTCTCCAAGTGCCACAACTACATGTCTTTTAATTCCCTCCAGGGATGGTGACTCCACCACTGCTCTGGGCAGCCTGTTCCAGTGTTTGACAGCCATTGCAGTGAAAAAATGTTTCCTAGTATCCAGCTAAACCTTCTTGGCCCACCTTGAGTTAAATTGAGCACATTGCTGTCTTATGTTCAGTCACTGTCAATGGACACCCTCACGGTCCTTTTCTACCAGGAAATTTTCCAGGCAGTGTGTCCCCAGCCTATAACTCTGCATGGGGTTGGTTGTGTTTGGTTGCCTTATTGCACCTCATAAAACTGGCCTCCGTCCTGTAAGCCAGCCTTTCCAGATCCATCTTCCTACCCTCCACTGTCTTCCCTCCCTCCAAACTCCCTGTCACAGAAGGAGATCAGCTTAGTCAAGCAGCACATGCCTTTCATCAGTCTATGCTGGTTGTGCCATATGATGATCTGCTCCATGACCTTCTGCTGTACCAAGGCTAGACTGCAATGAGTCAGATGGCATAAAGGCCCAATGAAACTTCTATATAAAGTTAGAAAATCTAATCTAATGTGCCCAGCATGAAAAGCATCAGTGATATGAGAGATTTTGTATATTGTATAGTCTCTCTGATGAAAGAATGAAAGTTTTATTATTCACAGAAATACCTGAGCTTTTTCAAATCCTTCTGTAAGTCTTCGTTCCATTTTACCTTGTATAATGACTTGCACAGATTAATTACTTGACTAATAATCCAGTTTCTTCTTCTCAATATAAAACTTACCTTAAAACTGTGACACATCCACATTCCTCTCTTTACTATTCATCACATCTTTTGTTTGTCATCTATTGAAATGTGAATAGCCAAAAATGACACTGCCTTGTACAGATAGTTTCTTTCATCATTTTGATAGTCATAACTGCCTTTTAATTTTTTTTTAAATTTTTTTTTATTCTTCCATTTCTGCCATATCTTGGGGGCAGTGAACTTTAGAAAATACAAAGTTGTCCTTCAAACCACAGTCACTCTTTGCTATGGCTTTTACTGTTTGAGCAGCTAAAATGTTGCTGATAGTTTTATGTTTTGTCTCTCCTGAGTACTTTGCTTGCAGTTTCCATATCAGTATAACGATAGCTTTATTTTCAGATCTGATTTTTTAAGGTTTCTGGTGAAGATGCTGCTTTATTATCTAATTCTCTCCCAAGAGATTAAATAAATAGGGCCAGTGGCACGTCTCCACAATAATAACTAAAGTTACTAAGTTCTCATTTCTTTAAATAACTGATGGAAATAGCAAGGGACATTTATGTTTATTAGAGTAGTTATGATCAAAAACCTGCCCTCTTGATAAAGGCTGTAATAATATCAACTGGTATAAAACTGGTTTACTGCTGGTGAATATCAGTACCAGCTGAACAGACTGTATACTATAGAAAGACTTCAGAAAATTCCCTTGCATTTTCCCAAGAGATAAATACGGGATCAGGAGCTGAAGCCTCCATTAATAATTAATAACCAGTTCCATGTACAACAATCCAATTGCATTTCTCATGTATCACAGACCAAAACATATTTTTTTGCTAATTTGGTAGGATACAGTAGATAATTCAGGCTTATTTGAATAAACTATATACTTTAGCTCCAGAAATGGTATTGTATTTGAACTGGACCAACATAAAAACATTTTGGTCTTTATTTTCATCTGATCAAGGAATTAAAGCGCTGATTAATGGAGAGAACTTCCTTGAAGTTCTGATTGGAAAAAAAATGTAAAGATTTTTAATGTATAGAACATCTTCTAAATCCAGTGTATTAAGCAGCTCCACTCAGAACTTTAATAGATATCAAGGTAAAAAAAGTAAAAAAGTTTGCTGAACAAAGCAATCCCATTAAGTTTTCTAATTCTCCTTCATAGTTTATTGACATGAAGGTAAAGTCATTACATTAATACTCCCTTTTGCAATTAGCCTTATTGTCCATGACAAGTCTCATAAAGACATAGCACTTCATTAGTTTCAAGACTCATTGCTGTACAGAGTGTAAGGGAATGAGACCTGCCCCAAACTGCTGTAGACTCCACAGGTGAGATACTCCTACAATTTCACTGTTGTACATTCTTGCCTTAACTAGTGAACTAGTTGAACAAGCATCTTCTTTCTAACCTTCAGTGTTTTCTGTATAAATTCAATAGTGTCACCACTTTGCTTGCTGTCTCCTTAGTGACTAATTGGTATTGAGTAAATTTTTCAGTACTTTTCCTTCTCAATGCAAGTGAAAGGTACCACATGACTGACAAACTCTCAAGTCCTGTCTGCATTAGATAAGTTCAATCAGGAATGGTGGCAATGCAGCACAGTAAGGGAAGCTGGTAAGTCAGATGTATAATAACAGGGCATAGTTTTATTCTTTATTGCTGAGAAGTTAATACAAGTGAGCAATAATAGCAGTGCTTTATAGATGGAATAACACAAGCTCAAGACTAGAAAGTGGGATTTACCTCACTTATTTTGGTATTAAAGAGTTAAATTTCTAAGTATGAGTGAGTTATACTTTAGAGTCAGTGGCAGATATTAGGCAGTTCAGATGAGCAACTCACTTGAATCATCTTTGATGCTTGTTTTGAAGCAATATGAATTGCATTGGATGCTTGGGTTATTAAAAGTTGTTATGGTCTAAGCCCAGCCAACAAGTCAGCACCACAAAACCACTCCCTCCCTCTCCCACCAGCAGCATCAGGAAGAGAATCAGAAGGGGAAAAGAGAGAAGACTCATGGGTTGAGATAAAGACAGCTTAATACGGGAAGGAAAAGCTGCCCACAAAAACAGAGCAAAATAAGGAACTCATTTACACTTTCTATGGTCCAGAGATCTCCAGGCAATTTGAGAAGACAAAAGTCATAACTCCAAACTTCCCTCTTTTGTTTTTTTCTTCCCTCTGCTTTGTAGCTATGATATATGATCTGGAAAATCCCTTTGGTCAGTTTGGGTCTCCAGCTATGTGTCCCCCCAACCTCCCATGCACCTTCAACCCCTTGACCAGCATGGCAGTATGAAAAGCAGAAAAGGCCTTGTCTCTGTGTAAGCCCTGCTCAGCAATTACTAAACATCTCTATATTATCAACATTGCATAGCTCCATGCTGGGCACTGTGAAGAAAATTAGCTCTACTCCAGTCGAAAAGAGTACAAGGGTTTAGGTAAGTTTCTTAAGTTTGTGCATTCAATAACAGCTGCATAAGTGTATTGAAAGCTTGCAAAGAGCTGGCAGGTACAGCAGAGGAGCTGTGGGGGGTATGGCTGTATAGTGGACATCAAAATTTCAGTGTCTTTGTCTATGAACTACATCTCACCCTTAGGTTAGAAGACACACTCCCAGACTGACAAAAATTTCTGTTTTACCTCAAAACAGCTCTGTAGTCCATAGTCTGAGGAAGAAGAGGTTTATCTCCACAGAGAGATGTTTATCTCCTCTCCGAAAAGAAGCAGCCAGGAAAGATCAGACAACCCATAGCTGAGTGGGTGTTTCTCTCTCTCCATTGCTTAAAGCTAGAACTTGGATCACTTCGTGTTTGCAAGTACTTAGCTGCAAGAAAAAAATAGTGAGAGGAATATAGGCTAAGAGTGAAATAGCAGGAGCCTGGCAGAAGCTGTCCCACCAGTCCTGTTTAACCTGCACTCACTACAGCCTTTGCATAAAACTGCCTCTGTTTGGACAGCCCAGGAGCAGGTTTATGGCTAATGTAAACCCCTCAAGTTTGTGCTATAACACTGCCTAGTTTTCTTTTTGCTAACCCATGTTGTTTTAGCTAGAAAGAGATCTGTATTTTCAAGCTATGAATGTACCATGGACTTTTGAGCATCAAGATCAATCAAACTGTAATCACATCAATGAGGCCCAGCAAATGATGGTCAGCCAGTATTCACAATTCATGTAAATGGAAATTTTCAGGCATAATTTTTTTTCCTTTTAGGTTTATAGCTAATGAGACATTTCCGTTAGAAACCTAGACAGGGTAGGATAGGTCCAGCCTTTGTGCAGGTTTTTTGGAGGGGTGAACTATTCTGTAGGGTTGCTTAGCTTTTCACCTTGACTACCATACAGAGTATCTTAAGACAAGTAGGTTCCTAATTTAAATGCTTTAAAACTAGGTGGTATGAATCTGGGAGTATTTGATAGGATATTCTGCAATGCTTTAGTACCAAAATCAAGGAAAGCAGAGCCAGCATAAGTAGAGGCAGCACTATCCAGTTGCTGCTATTTACTGAGAAGAGTTAGAGCATTTCACTGACATGCTGCAGGTATTTCTCAGGATTAATTCAAGAGAGAAAATTAGCTGTTCCAACCACCAGCTACAGAATCTTGTCTTTTTATCTGAAGCTGTAGCATTTTGCCTTTCCTCTTTAATATAGACAGCCATAAACTGAACATTATTAAGATTTCTTCACAAGGGGAATAAGAAAGTAAAGCTCACTACAGTGTCCCCTGTTTCTTTAATTTCACAGCTGAATTACCAGAGACTTGCTTAAAGAGGAAAGGCTACAAGAAAATTCAGAGTTGCTGGAAACACATATATGTACATATAAATATGTTCAACCCTTTGGGTGTTATTAGAGTGGAAATAACATCTAGTATATGCTAAATCTCTGTGCAATGAAGAAAGGGGGTCATACATTTTTAATAGGAAAAGACAGAGGGCATTTCATCACTGCAGAACCATGTAGTTTTTACTTAAGTTAGTTTTAAAATAGGTAGCTTAGCTGGTGGAGAGCTCAGAAGATGCTGAGAAAACAGCATTTACCTTGTTTTTAAAGTGTGGTGGGAAGTGTTTCAGCTCACAGTGACCTGCACATGACTGACAACTGTCTCAACTGAAGCTGCTTGATCAACTTATGATAGAAAAACTAGGAAGGATGTATTGAGAATTTGCACACCAAGCAAAACTTAGATGCTTGAAGGCTTAAAACATTTGATCCTTTGATCACTGGTATGAAGCAGTGATTACTTGATTTTTTTTTTTTTTTTTGACAGACAGTGTCCTAACAGATGGGACTGGAAGTCTTAGGTATGTGAAAATAAATAGTGGACATGACTTCCAGACAGCTCATCCAATACCTTTGAAGACACAGTAAAGGCAGCATTTAGGTTGCTCAAAGTTCTAGATATTAGAGACAGAATTGATTGTAATGAATGAAATTTGCTTAAATCATTAAAGAATAAGTTGATTCCTATCTGTGCTGTTTTCAAATTCACCCCTTATTGGAGATGATTATCTTCTGTCAGCTTCAAAGGATGTATTTGCCATGGTTCTTGGGCAGAAGCATTTTTTTCTGAGATAATTTGTACAAAAAGGCAGTACAGACTGCTGATGAGAATCACCATTAAATAAGCACATGTGGGCTTATTTCAGTGTAGTGCCATGATCACATCCATACCTACGGTATAGTGACAAGATGGGTGCCAGGGGACCTGTCAAGAACACAACAGTGGTTATGGCAGCAAGGGAACGTACAAGGCCCTAACAACCTCCCAAAGACACTTTCCAGGCTGTCCTGTATGCTCAGCACTCCAGGGTTGTGGGAATGCTCTAGTTTGGCAAGTTTTGCAATCATACATCTGTGGTAGTGTGAGAGGCTATACTGGGGAAAACCAGTGATTGTGTCTCAGGGTTGATTTTTTTGCTTTCTCTGTTCCTCACTGCAGCACTTGTGATTGCACTGCAGTGACTTGAGACCCAAGAGCTCTGGTGAGAGCCAGGCTCCACCACAGTCCCTGCGGAAGAAGAAAGGGCCACATCTCCATGAAAGTGTTTTGTCAGCTCATGAACCCTTTTTTTTTGCTGCTGTTGAGCTGGCAAACGCAGTCTGAAAGTTGTCTGACTGCATCACTGTGGCTTTGAGTCCAAGCCAGTGTATCAGTCTCACGTGTGGTGCTTGCTGCACCTTAAAGGGCTTCTGTTGGTCTGGCCATGCTGTTGTTCTGTCTGTCTGGTAACACTGGTAAAAAAAAAATGACCTACATTTCTCTCACTGTTTAATGCATTTGTGTCTGATTCAGCCCTGGTTCTGCCCCTCCTGCTTGCTCTCCAAATATCATTACTCCTTAACTAAATCTAGATGGCTAGAATTAGAGTCTTCTTCTGCTGATAATTATTTTATTTTAGTCAGGGAGTAGCTTTCTATCTTTATCTGGGTCAGTATTAAGCTTAGTTTCCAGTGTTAATTTTCATGCTAAATATTCTTAATTTGTTCCTCCTTTATAAGAAGCTCCTTGATCCAGTAAATCTTCTTGTCCCTCCTACGGTGTCTCTAGTTATGAATTGTCATGATTCAGTGAATCTGCAGAGAAACTATTTTAATTATCCTCTCTTTCTCTCTCTGTCTTCTGCCAGAATGTCCAAGCCTCCTGTGGAGGGAACATTCCTATCCTCCTTCAGCTCCCCTGAGGCAGTTGGAAATTTTTCATGTCAAGTTATCTTTTAGTCTCCCAAATCATTACTGAATAAGCACTTCTTAGTGCTGCGATGTTGGGGAAATTCCAGCTGCAGGGAAAGGAAGACATAAGCTTGGGGGACACTGCCAGAGAAAATGGATATATAGTTTATGTGAGACTTTATGTGAAACGAGAGAAACACCTGATCTGCTACAACCTACTCTGGACTTCAAGTGTCACAGATTTCTGCTTGATTCAGTGCAAGGAGGAAATCATGTTTGCATTATTTATAGCTGGTATGTGTTTTATTTTTTGGATTCTGAACCCCATCACACTTTTGGTGAGTGATGGGCATAGGCAATGGGTTAGAGAATCTCCAGATCTCAGATGTATTGAATCCAACCCAAAAAACAGAGCTGTCTGCTCAAATTCCAGTAGTTCTGAAAGCTGGTTTCTGGGCATCCTGAGACCTCAGAAGAAAGCATCACAAACTTTGCAAACAATTAGGACTTTTCTTCATGCTCTGGCTAACAAGGCAGTCACTTAGATGGCAGCTTAAGCATCGGTGCCGTTAGTTGAAAAAAATGACAAAAGCCTGGATAAAGTGCTTCCCTCTCAGGCTCAGCACTGTCAGTCATCCATTCAGGCTTCACAAGTTCCCCGGTGTGCTTTGTTCAGCAAGAGGCTTACTGGAACCACCACACACTGTGTCAAACTACCAGGAAATCCTTTATCAGTTCATCCTTTTGAAACTGTCATTGAAGTGCATGGACCTAAAGAGTGATAAGCATTAATAATACCGTGTTCTTTTTATCCATGTGCCGCAGTTTAGTCTCAGTTGGCTTTATCTTGAGCACAGGATTTGCAGTCCAGGCTAGTCTGCTGCAACTCCCCACCTCCTTGTCCTTTTAAAAACAGTGCTTAACCCATCACGTATAGATACATAAGGCAAAAAAATCAAACTATTTTTTATCTAAGTCAGAGATTTATGCCTTTTGTTTGTAACTTGGACTTCTTTTGGCAAGTGCATCAAGATCCTGTCCGTGGTCCATTGGCATAAGTCCCATAAGCAGCTTAGCTTGTGAGAGTGATAATGTTTGATGTTTTGCTTGCTGAATTTTTAATTTTATTTGGGGTTTGTTTGCTTGTTTGTTTGTTTAGGGGTGTCTGTTATTTAGCAATAATCTAACAAGTAATCAAACAGAGATTTGAAGCAAGGGTCTGAACTGAACTATTTCATGGGCATTTCTCATCCTGGCATTATCAGCCCTTAAGAGCATTCATACAGCCACACCCAGTCATGCAAGCACAACAGGATCCAGAAGGATCAGCTGAACATCTGGGTACAAAACCCACTGCTCCTGTCCAGCCAAGTTTCACTTCCCAGTGGGTTTATCTTCTCTTTTTCCAGGAATCCCAAAGATTTGAACTAGTATCCAAAAACTTCATTTGTGGAAACCCTCTTGTAAAGAGAGCTGAAATTGCAGACCAATGGGTTGTCTTTACATGGTGTGAAGAATCTGAGTGTGTTTCAGCAATACATTGCCTGCTACACATCGGGGATGGCTTTGGGGCAGCTGTCATTGAATGATGCAGAAAGGAAGATGTAGTTCCTGCTCTTGGAGGTAGTGATAGATGATGTATGTGCTAATCAGAAATATGAGTCCAGACTTAGCCAGAATACACTGCTAAAGTAAAACCACTCTTCCAGAGATTTTACAGTTTTCAGCAAGACAGCTTGGTTAAATCAGGAAAAGAACACAAGGATATAAGTGCAACATTAGGCAGCTAAATTCCAAATCTGCAGAATTTCTAATCTGTGTTCTATAAATAGAAAAAACCAAAATATATAGAGCCTATGAGTGCCCTGAGATTCTGTATATATATTGACAGTCTAAAGTAGCTAAACATCCAGTTCACAATAAATCCTGCCAGGTGTTGAATGGGGTCTAACTATCCTGCCACTTACCTCATGAAAAGTCTTTCTCCAAATATACACAATATAGGCTGCAGAGATAAACACAGGAGCAGAAAAAAAAAAATTAAATAATGCTGTTGGTGTGACCATGACTCTTTAGGGCAGAATAGAATGAAACAGAATAGTTCCAGCTGGAAATTACTTAGAACAATCATCTCATCCAACTGCTTGATCACTTCAGGGTTGTCCAAAAGTTAAAACATATTTTAAAGTGCACTGTCCAAATGCTCTTTAAACACTGACAAGTGTGGTACATAAAACACCTCTCTAGGAAACCTGTTCCTGTGCTTGACCAGCCTCTCTGTGAGGAAATGTTTCCTAACATCAAGTTTAAAGCTCCCCTGACACAGCTTTGAACCATTTTCCTATGTCCTATCACTGGATACCACAAAGAAGAGATCAGCATCTCCCTCCCCACTTCCCCTCCTCAGGAAGATTAGAGGCCAGTGAGGTTGCCCGTCCTTCTCTCCTATTCTCCAAACTAAAGATTTTAGTGCTTCAGTCCTCAAGCACTTAGATCTAACACTGCCTATGGACACCCATCTCAACTCTGTGATGACCCTGACTGGATGCCTGGTACCCACCAGTGCCTCCCTGTAATTACCCATCACAACTGGACAGAGAAGGAAAAAAAAAAAAAAAAAAAAAGGGTTCATAGGTTGAGATAAGGACAGGGGGATATCATTCACCAATTACCATCAATGGGCAAAACAGACTTGACTTGGAGATATTAGAAACACCCTTACCCTACACCTTTCTCATTTCTGGGCTCTTCCCTCCAGTGGCACATGGAGATGAGGAATTAAGGCTATGGTCAGTCCATCACACATTTCTGCTGCTGCTCAAGAAGAGTTTTTGTCCTGCTCCAGCGTGGGGGCCCTCCCATGGGAGACATTTCTACATGAACTTCTCCAGTGTGAGTCCTTCCTATGGGCTGCAGTTATTCCTGAACTATTCCAGCCTGGGTTCCTTCCCACAGGGTGCAGTCCATCAGGACCAGCCTTCTTTGATGTAGTCTTCACCACAGGCTGCAGGGAAATCTCAGCTCCATCACCTAGACCACCTCCTCACCCTCCTTCTCCACTGACCCTGGTGTCTTCAGAGTTGTTCCTCTCACATATTCCCAGTCCTCTCTTGTCTGGCTGCAATTACATCTGCACAGTAACTGTTTTCTCCTTGTTAATTAAGTTACCCAGAGGTGTTGCTGCCATCTCTGATGTGTTTGGCCTTGGCCAGCAGTGGTTCCCTCCTGGAGGCAGCTGGCACCGGCTCTGCTGGACATGGAGCAAGCTTCCAGCAGCTTCTCACAGAAGCCACCCCTGTGGCCTCTGCTCAGCTACCCAAACCTGGCCATGCAAACTAAATACAGACACAGAGCCACACAAAGAGATTGAGGTGACTCTGAGACCAGTCTGGATGGAAGACTGTCCTCATTCCTTTGTGTAAGAACAATGGCATCATTGGAGTGCTCATTTAAAGAGGGGGTGGAAACTCAAGCATAGTCTAAAGCCTGTGTGTTACAACACTGACCTGGTGTCTGGTTCCTTGTCCATTAAAGATATCACATGGATTACAGTAAAGAGGTCAACGGTGACTTGAGGATAAGGGGGGAAATGGTTTTGAAGTTTTGTTGTTTTAAGGTTATTGGCATGACTGAGGGCATTGGGAATTCTGCAGTGATTTCACCGCTTGATTTTTTCCTTTTAAGGAAAGATTTTCCAGGAGGTAGAATTTAGGAACAGAATGATCTCCCCATGGGTCAGCTGGGAATGAAATATCTGACAGCACAGCCACATAGCCTCCCCTAGCACATGCTGACATACTTATAAAAGTTGGCATGCCTAAAGGCTTCTTATTATTTATTCTGCCTCTCCTACAGTCCCTGAAGCACAAATACTCAGAAAGCTATGAGGTCTTGCTATCCTCCAGTTCTTTCGCTCCCCCATATTATATTCCCTAGGGTAACCATAGGAGCAAAGAACAACTTCCAGAACTCACAGTAGCATAGAAATTCATTTATTTACATCTTATTATTGCAGACCCTTGTCCACCCCCTTTAAGGATACTGGATCCTAGGCAACAGAATATATTTCTGTACAATAATGCTGGAAAAGTTCATCAGGTTCAATGTACTAGTTATATAGATTTTCTCTCCCTGACCTAAAAAAATAAAAATAAAATTTAAAAAGTAATTATCTTTCTAGGCTATAAAAATGTGCTAAGTTATTACCAATTTGGCCAACTTTAGTGTGTTTAATAAAGGCACCTAATAAAATATTGGCTTTAGCCATGACCCAGTTTTGGGAAAAGTACAGTTTTAGCTACAGGAAAGGTGCAGTCCTGGAAGAGCACAGATATGTATGGCAATATTTCAAACAGAGGTCAATTATTAATGAAATTTAAGGGTTTGTCTTTAGTCTACAGTTCTGATAATACTGAGGATTTTTCCACATATAAAATGTGCTTTAAATGCAGGAGGATTTTAAAAGAGGGTCTTACTTGTAAAAGACCCAAATTTCTGGGTTTTTCTTTTGAAATATAAGTAATATCTTCTGTAGTGTTTATGTCTGTGTGTAGAGATTTACTTACACCATCACTACCAACAACAGTTACACCACAGTTTGGTGAAACATTGATTTGCTGCAAGTCCAGCCCAAAAGAGACACCTTTGACTCTTCCATAGTGCATTATCTTGTCCCACACTGAAGCTGATGGTACCAGATGGAACCAGAAGAAGCTGAATGGCACCATGTTCTAGAGTTCTTTCTCAGTCATGAATTCTCTGTGCGCTCAGAGTGAATTGTTGTCTCTCACCAGCCACACTGCTCTGACTGGCACCACTGCAACTTTCATCTAAGTCAAGTATGTCGTCTTAAGCTGATCTTCCATTTCCTCTGATGGAATTCCTGACCAGGTACTCCTTACCTCTCTCCCTTTCTGCTCTCACTGTCCTTACCCTGCTCCTCTCTCTACACGCATCCAATCTTTTCCACTCTACTGCTGCATCTGAGCTCTTTCATGTGTGCCCTTGGTACTCATTCCCAATTTCTTGTCTGTCCTCCAGGATTCCACATTCCAGCTCTTTAGACTTATTTTTGACAGGAAGGCCCCAGTCAATCAGACTAATTTCCTGTTGTGCACCTGCTCCTGTTTTCATGCTTACTCACATTGTCCTGATCTTTCCACCTCATTGTCTCCCAGTCCAGCTCCTCCCTATGTTATACCCCAACACTCCGTCTCAGTCAGCTCTGGGCTGCAATTCCCTCAATTTTTTGACAGCAGTTTTACCTCATACAGACCCTGGAACTGCTCTTCTCTGCTCAGTTTCCTGCCTTATGTTATCATATTCCAACTCTTCTCCCTCTTCACATTCTCATAACTGATCCTGATGTGTGTGGGGAACCATACTGGTAGGTGTAGAGAGACAGAATTCACGCTCTCAAAAATTGCATAGAAAAAACATCTTCCTTCTAGTCCTTCCTCTGAATACATAGAATAGAGAGGAGCTGGATGTGAACCATCAACAAGGATTTGCTGACTAATATTATTCCTTAGCAAGGTGAACATGAGGACAGTAAAAAAGGCTGATATAACAGGGTATTTCCTTGCCAAATCTCTAATTCCTGTTCTACAGTGTAAGGACACCGGATCATCTCAAAGGTTAGCAGAACTTTAATACAGATAAAACCAACTATTTCCCCCCCTAGTTACATTCTTGGAAACAGCTGAATAAACTTGGTCATAATTACAAAAAGCAGCCAGAAGCAGATACCAGCATAGAAAAATGTCACCTTGAACAGTCAAATTTAAAAATATTTCAATTAGTAAGTGAAAACATGGGAAATATTCTAAGAGGAGGTGCCATCCAAACCTAATTATAGATTATGTTTTCATTCTTGATGTAATATGATTTAAATTCATTATCCATCTGTGGTGAGAGAAAAGATGCATTTTAATTCACATGCCTCATCTAGCATTGCTGGGTTCAAAAATCGTGATAGATAGCAATGGATTAGAGGTCAGTGTCACCAGGAGGGGGAGTTACTGGCTATCAATTAGGTGAAAAAAAAAAGCCAGAATACCCTTCCAAACCTTCTGAGAACTCTCTTTTGTAGGGGAATTTTCAGATGATGTCATTAATTCTCAATACAGACACTAATTTAATAAATACTCTTTTACTTCCTGGATTTTTTGCATATTGCTAGAGTTGTGTGTGATAGCAATATGACTATCTAAAGAAATAACATAAACGGGTCCTTAAATTCCTCCAGAGTGATGGCCAGATATATTTGTTAAATTTAAGAGTGGTGTTTGCCAGCCTATGGGGTTTAAAAAACTTGGATGGATGCTCAGTGCAAGTATCAAGCCTTTGCTGAGGTATATAAATAGTGTGACATTATTTCTCTCCCTTACACGCACATTCTTTTGAACTGAATAATTTAGTCCAGCCATTGAAGCCTGTTACACTTTCTATTACAAATTACTTTAGAGACCATAACATTTAGGGACTTTTAAAACTGGATTAATGCACTAAAAGCGACACTGCATTTGCATAAGCTCAAACTATTGTTTGGGGGTTTTTTTAGCTATTTCAGCTAAGAAGCCTTTGTTCTTTTATTTTCTCTTCTGCTTAGCCCTTCTCTTAGCTATCCCTCTGTATCAGTTTCTTGAGCTGATTCAAAGCATTAACATGAAAACCAGACTGGACTAAAGCAATGCACAAACACCCCTTGGAGATTTTTAAATTTTTGTAATGAATTTGAATTTCAGAATGTGCTACATATAGTCCTGTACCACATATGTCACTTTTAAGTCTTTATGAAAGTATATTTTTATATAGGTACAAAATACTATGCAGTGAAAATGCACACATGACCACAAAGAGACACAAACATGCAGAGTTTAATTGCTTCCTTATGGCCTTTCATCATTTAAAGGAAGCTTATTGAAAACCTGGAGAGGGACCTTTCACACGGTCAGATAGTGACAGGACAAGGGAGAATGTTTTTAAACTAAAAAAAGGGAGATTTAGATTAGAAATTTGGAAGAAATTCTTTACTATGAGGGAGGTGAGGTCCTGGCACAGGCTGCCCAGAGAAGCTCTGAATGCCCCATCCCTCGAACTGTTCAAGGACAGGTTGGATGGGGCTTGGAGCAACCTGGTCTTGTGGAAAGTGTCCCTGCCCATGACAAAAGGGGGTTGAATGAGATGATCTTTAGGATCCCTTCCAACACAAATTATTCTGCGGCTCTGTGATTTGACAGAACACTCTACTATAGAGGTTACCGTGAAAATCTCTAGGATAGACAGGATATAGGAATTGACATAAATTCTGTTGTAGATATACTTGCATCAGTAGTTCAGTGATGATTTGCCCTAATTAGACATTTGACTCAGTACTCCACAGAAAATGGGAATACCCATCTGGAGAAACAACACAGTACATCCCCTTGTTCCCCCCACAAAAGACCCAGAAACCACAACACTCAAAGCAAAGCAAAACAGCAAATCCGCCCTGCCCCCGAAAAAAACCCCAACCCAATAACCAAGAATTAACCACAGAAAGCTCTAAAAACCAACCAACCAATCAATCAACCAACCAACCTCCCAGTGGCTGGGGGTTAATTTCAAGACAACATCTTGAAACAGGAATTTATCTGTTTTTGCAATATAACGCCTTTGGATCTGAGCTTTCATTACCTAGTGCAAATAAAAACTCAGAACTAGTAATTGTCCAATAAAGATCTAGATAAATCTATACAATTAGTCTGACACGGGTTTCCATCAAACAATTGTCAGGCCTCAAATGATACTGGGCAAGTAAGGACTTGGGGAAATAAAGGGGAATGTGGTCAAGCCCTTGTCTATGTAATTGAGCACAAGATGAAGTGAAAGACGCAATATGAGCTGGTTGCTGCTCAATTATTCTTGAACTTTGCTTAAATGAGTTGACTGTCTTATTTACATACGAAAATCGCCTCTCATGCTTCACTGAGCCTCAGCCAGACCTTAATTGAGAATTTATGGTTGAGTTCTCAGTGGAGGTGAAGAGCTGGAACGTTAATTCCAGGTGCTGCGGTTGGCCTGAATTCAGTCACATTCATGACCCTGATGAGCAGTGTCCATTCATGCAAAATTCCTGTAATAAGGCAAGATTTGAGTTGAAACTAGACAAGTAGTTGCCTGTAGTTTGAAGCCAGGCTTGAATGCACTTGGATTTCCCTTTATTTGTATATACAGCAAAATTACATTTTCCGTGGCTTTTCTTTGCATCATGTGTGGATGCTTGTACTGAGAATTTTTTCAAATTAAGTCAATAGATTCTTTTTGAAAATTGTCAAGTTTGCCACACTCAACAAAGAGAGGGGAGGGGGTTTGCTGCTGTCTAAAGTGCCATGCAGGTTGTCCTTATCTGTTCTGGATTTCATATATAAGGAGGGTTTTTTTTCAAGGAGTGGTAGAAGGGCTATTTATCTTACAGTGGATTTTGATATACTCAGGAAGTTCTGTAACCTTGTTGATAGCTGAAGCATGGGTTGTTTGGGTTCAGTTCTCTGCTGTGACAGTCTTTGGTAAACAATGTGTGTGACCTTTGGTAAACTATTCAAGACCAGCACCCCACTTCCCTCCCCAAAGTCAGTAACTTTGAGGACATGCATCAAAATGGAAGCAAGTTTTTAGGTTTTAAATATATGTAAAAATTTGTTCCCTAAACAACTCATTGGAGTGCTTCAATCTAAATTTAGTCTTTGGCAACCAACCATTTACCAGAGGGTCAAGTTTTTATGAGCCCTGATGTTGTTATGTTTGGGGCTGATTTTTGGCTCAGTTTCTTGAAGATGGGTTGTACTTTCTGGGCTCCACTGGTGAGGGGCTGGATTCTGTTGCCTGAACACAGGCTGAAAGGTTGATGCCTTGTCTGCTGGATGACTTTCTCCATTGCAAGTTTTCAGTGGTTCAGGCTTGCACAACAGCAAACACATACATGATACCTGATCCCAAGAAAAGCTCAAAACAGGGCTAAAATAAGAAGAAACCTTTGGAAACTGGTTGACGCTCATACTTTTACTCTCTGACAGGGTATATCCAAAACTCGCTAGAAAGCTAAGATGAAAAACACATCTGCAAATATGACACAGAGGCCCACTTTGGAAATCACTGAGTTAATGAGATCAAACAGCAGAGAGAGAAACACAGATTCTTTCTAGTTATGGTTAAGCTATTGAATTTTCAAAATATTCCACATTTTTCCCCCTCAGAGATACCATTTTCTTAGCAAACCTACCATACATAATTACAGATTTTAATATTCCTTACCAGCTGAGAATAATACTGAATCCACAAACTTTTCCTAGTAAGCCTGGTGTGTTGTTCACTAGAATTTTATTCTTAGATCAGCAGCTTGTTATGGCCCTGAGACAAGCACATCTTCCTCCATCTACTCCCCGAATCACCTCACCCCATGCAGCAGCCTGTGTTCCTGTGTCCATCACTGGGGCAATCTGTTCAGAGCATGCTGGCAGGCATGTTACAGCCCTCAGAGGCTCGAGTACCACAGGGAAGCTGTAGGCACCTGCAGAGCACAGGTGTTCTCTAAGATGGCTATTTGCTTATAATAATTGAAGGAAGCAGAGGGAAGAAGAACCAGTGGAAGGAAGCTGCCTTTTGTGATTTCAGAAGGTTGAGATTACCTTCCACTATCCAGTGACTGGAATAATCATGTCACATGTAGAGAGACAACTGTGTATTGGCATTTTAGAACAATTTAATTAGGATTTTCTGTTTGCACGGGGTTGATT
Organism: Alethe castanea; assembly: GCA_024734035.1. Classification (NCBI taxonomy): domain Eukaryota; kingdom Metazoa; phylum Chordata; class Aves; order Passeriformes; family Muscicapidae; genus Alethe; species Alethe castanea. Next base: position 7,428,858 of record JANRGV010000073.1, read on the forward strand.
ATGTGCTGTATGATGGGCAGGGAAGATATACAGAAACAAACAAATAAATGCTTTCCACCCTCCAGCAAATTTCTACAGACATACACATATTGGACTTTAGTGATTTTTCTATCCTTGGGGATATATTACATTATCTCTGGGGATACCTCAGCCCTGGAATACTTTGCTTGGATATCCACAGTACTCATTGGAGCAGTTCTCTTGAGTGAGGAATCTGCTGTCCCCAAAAGGCTGTACTGCACCTTGGCTCTGCAAGTTCCAGGTAAAGAAAACTTCCATTTTAATTGGAAAAACCTCAGGTAGTGGGAAGTGCCTGGAGTTCTGCCTTAATTTTTTGCTCACATATCCATTCTGAGTCTTCCATGTCTGGCTATCAGTTATTTCCAGAGATTAATTACTGCTGGAAGAATCCCTACACTCATGACAAGATTTCCATACTATATGTCTTGGTTCTGACTACTGAAAGCAGCAATGTTAGAGCTGGGTTTTGACACTCAGAGCACCTGAGTGCTCACGTCACCCACATTGGCACTACTGTGAATCTCCCAGCAGCCATGCATTAAGAATAGGGAGCAGAAATCCCAGGATTATCACAGCCTCTATGGTGAGCTTCATTAAGTTCAGTGATACCTCAGGTTGCATCCAGAAACAGCACTTCTGCATTTGTGGAGCACTGCATTCACAAAATAATTAAAATTGTTTACTCAGGTTTTGTAATCAGTTCAAATATCTGCACCCATGCCATAGAATTTCCTTCCAGCAGCTGAATCTTATACACAGTTTTCAGATCCAGTTGTTTGAGCTCTAAATGCAGCTGGTCCATTTACCAGCCCAAAGAATTATGCCTTAGAATTGAGGGCATACCAAACTGAAACCTCTTGGGTCATTGCTGTGTACCAGGGCACAAGGATCTCCTCCAGAGCCCAGTTCCTCCTGAGCTCCATCAACATCTACTGATGGAAGCACAAATTTCACATTTCAGTTCCAAGATCAAAAAAGGCAAGCTGCCCCTGGGAATTGTTTTGCAGAATGCAGTATGTGAGAGAAGAACAAACACCAAAAATTCTCTGCCCCGTGCCTTTCTTTTAATTGTAAGATTTATACTCCAGTAAGAGTTAGTCCTGCAATATCATCTTGGCAGAGATATAACCTATGAATCTTACATTATACAGCTAATACCCTCAGCTTTGATCTTCAAGGGGTGAAAAATGCTAATACTTTATACTACATTATTTAGGAGCTGCCTAGAGTTCAATGTATTAATGCAGTCCTGTTATTGAGCAGTGAATAGATTTCCTCTTTAGGAAGGTTATATTCATCTGTGCAGGAGAGTATGTAAGAAATAATCCCCATCCTGTCAGGCAATTAAAGCAGTGTAATTCCTTGCAATTTTAGGTTTTAATTTACTGTATGAATACCTACACTATTGAGTCAAATATTTTAATGGAAAAATCAGTGAAGTTCCATGCAATAATGTTAAGTCCTAACACCTCCTACATATGAGAATATTATGGTCTGGCACAAAACCAATATACTTCAATATTTAAACTAATATTTAGGAAATGAGCTGTATTGTTCTTATACTTAATTACTTAAAGAGGGTTAATTTATTTGCAAAATTTATATAAGATACAATTAAGGTTAAAATGTGATTTGTGTTCTTAGTTTCTCTGCCTTTTCTGTTTTTATTTCCAGTCAGTCATTTGTAACATTTTGCAAATTAAATTGTGGACTGGAATTTTTCAGTCCTATTGACAGCTCAGCAGCAATTCTTAGGAGGTGTGATGATCTGAGTAAAAGTGGTTTAAATGCTTATGACTTCAGACCAAACATGAAACTACATTCTTAAGCAGACTGAAGAATCAGCAGTAATCTTGAGTAGATTCCTTTAATGACTTTGTGGGTTTATGGTTATAAACATAAAAAACATTGTCTCATAGATGCACAGTATAATTTTCTATATGGATTATTTTTTTAAAATTGATTTTAAGCTCTGTTTCAACAATGTGCAAAGTAAATTCAACTAGTATTTTCTCATTTCATGGTCATACATCAAAAATACACATTTCAGAGAGAACACACCAGTTACAAAAAATTTTACTCCATCACTGGAGTTGGTAAGAGTCTCCAGTTTAGAGGAAAGGCTATAATTAGCCTCATTAAGTAAAATATTTGCCCAGTGTCTATGTCTGAATGTGCAAGACTCATCCTTTTCTAGCCAGTAAGAGAAATGCTGCTTCTAAGGCATGAGTCAGATAAACAAAAAAGAGATGAGTAAAACCACTGATTTTCCATCATCAGTTAAAAAAAGAAGGTCAAATTAAGATGCAGGTGTTTAAATTGTATGTGTGTGCTTTAGGTCAAATGTGCCTTCCAAAGATATTTTCATTGTCTGAAAATTTATTTGAAAAACAGAGCAGCAAGTGTTTAAGTCCCTGTTTCGATAAACATTTTATGAGGAAAGAGGATCAGACTGACTAATCCCAAAGCAGCTGGATATGAATAATGCTCATGTGGGCTAGGGCAGGATCAGGTTCAAAGAGAACATTCAAGTGGATCAGTCTTCAGTGCTCCTCTGCTTCCCTTGGCCACAAAACACTGTGGGTTTGCCTGAGAAGTGGTAGAAATCATCTTCCCTGATCTTTGAAAAAGGGAAGAGGGAAGAATGGGGTTAATATAATATAAATTAATTCAAGTGAGGTGATATGAATAAGACTTCTCCTAGTGATATATTAGTGATGTAAAGGCACTGGAAAATTATGCAGAGTTTTTTTTTGTTGGTTTTTTTTTGGTTTTTTTTGGTTTTGTTTTGTTTTTTTTTTCAAATACTGGCTTCTCTTTGTGACATTTATGATAAAATTCTGCATTACAGTGTAGTTTCCTGCTGTACTTATCTATTTTGAAAGTTTGGCTACCTCTCTATTAGGATAAATAAAGTGAATTTACTGAAAATGTTGTACCTGCTCTCACACATAAAGAAGGAAGTCCTACAAAATCGATATATCTGTCATTTTAACTTAGTCACATGGTAGATACTAGAACAGTCTGTTAAACAATCAGTAGGTAAGAACCAAGAGCAACATGCAGTACTTGAAAATGTGGATGTATCAAATTAAAATCATGTCAAACCTATCTAATTTCCTTCTCTGATGAATGATCCTGCTTATCATATGGAAGAAAAGCTGAAAATGTGAAGTATTCTGACTATCTTAAGCGTTTAATCATTCTATACCAGCAAAGTTGGAAATTGTAGCCTCTGTGTGTCAATGTTCAACTGACTAAAAAATGGCACTTAGGATTGATTTTCATTCCTTTCTCTATCAAAACAAGAGAGGGTGGGTTTTGCAGGGCACCCCCAAGATCTGCCTTGGTCCTAGTCCTGGTTAATCTTTATATTTATGGCATGGATGAAGGAGCGGAGCACACGTACAGAAGTTCTTGGTTGAGGAGGGTTTGTGTGCTTTGGAGGAACGGATCAGAATTCATAACCATGCTGTTAACTGCAGCAAGTGTTTGAACCATGAGGATGAAATTCAATAATGAAGTGCTATGAATAGTAATGCCTGTGGAGGAAACCTGAAGTGCACAAATACAAGCGGGAGAATAACTGGAGGAACAGCAGTATGGGAGGAGAGGTCCAAGGTGATCCTGGCTCACAAACTGCGTCTGAGTCGACAAGATAATGCGGTTGCACAAAAGGCAAATCTCATTCTGGGCTGTGCTAACAGCATGATGACAGAAGTAATTATTTTGCTGTACTAAGAAGTTATGAGACCTCAGCTGGTGCACCATTCCCCAGTCTGAAAACAAGACAGGTGTAAATAAACTGGACAATCTCTAAAGGAGAGAAAAAAAGACAAAAAGAAATCACCATTTATGTCAAAAGGCTGGAAGACGTCTACTTAGTAAAAACAAGATCAGGTGGAAACATAAGAATATATGAAATGGAATTAAATGGTTTTAAGATGATGATGGCTATTTTTTTCCCTCACTTTTCTATATATGTGTTGCAAGAAATGCTGACTTAATTCAAACCAAAATATTTGAGGCAGAAATTTCAATATAAAATTGTGAGATAGAGATTGGGAAAATTTGTCAGGTTTGTAAGACCTTTGAACTGATGTTTAGGTAAACTACTGGGTCTTCTGTGCTGGAAGTTTGGAGAATATTGGAGAAGATTTTTTAAAATATTGCATGCATTTATATTTTTCTGCTTTATAGGGAAATTATAAACAACTGATCACTCAACATTCTGTAACTCTTATGTATCTATAAAAATATTGCTTAAATAAAAATTATTGTAATAGGATATTTAATAAATCTATATGCTTCGGTTTTGTACCTGAAAAAGAACATGCAAAATTTTTCATAGCACAAAATTCATGAAAATTATGTTAAATTTGCACTTTGGGATGTCAGAGTAGGATTATGTTTTATTAGAAAATGTCAGTATAAACAAACAAGCACACAAACCCTCCAAAGAATAAATTGTCTTTTTAAGTAGAAATGTCACATTCCCCAAACATTTTTATTTTTTTTTAACAAAAAGTAAAGGCTTTTGGAGAAGCAGAATCTTTCCTGAAATATTCAGTGGAGCTGAAAATACATTTTTGAAGAGTTTTATCTGAAAAAGTTTTGAACAGTTCTCTTCAGTAGTGAAGATGTTGGTTGGTATTTGCAGCCGTGATCCTGTGGGGCAATGATTTTGTCCTGTTTCCAACCTTGCTGCCTTTGAATTAACAGAGCTTTTTGTTCTTTCCACAATCCTTTTTTCTCAGGGTTTTTTTTTTTTTATTCTGCTTTACACTACCCCAAACAATTCTCCTTCTAAATGGCAAAGGGAAATAAAAGAAGACAAGTTCAGACAAGTAGTTAACAAGAAATCATGGAACACTTCCACAATGGTCTCTTTGTTAAAACACTTGGAAATCTATCCTTCAATTCCCAGAACATCCCATCACTCTCAGCAGAAGTGATGGTGCTGGGGCAAGAACACTTTGTGGTGTGAGGTTCTGAGAGTAACTCAAAAACAACAGAACAGTTGAGGGTGGCAAAAAAAAAAACCCGTCAGGGGAAGGATCAGAGATATTTTACCTTGAGTCAGAGTAATAAAGCCAGATGCCATGAGTTAAAGTCTTACTTGTACTGTTAGGATAATTAGCCAGCTCTTAGACCTTTTGCAATCTCACTTCTGTCTTTATAATCTCAAATGAATTGGTTCCCTCATCCACAGTAATTTGCAATAGAGATAATTTTTTCAATATTTTATCACTGTTCCTGTTACATTGGCTCCAGGCTCATAAAGAGATTTTTGGTGCTCCTGTAATATGAATAAATATCTTTGAATATATTAATATTTTTTTAATGCACATATAAATATATGAATAAAGCTATATCTCATCAGAGTTACACTGGCTTGAAGTGGAGCAATGCATGAGTGACTCCATCAGAGACTCATTGCTAGCTCGTTTTAACAGCCTTTGTGCTAGCCTTGTGAGAGGCAGCATCACTGTTTTTCTGTCTCTTGTTACATTTGAAAAATGAAGGGTGACCTCTTTTACAATTTTCAGGGGTGCAGTGAGCTTCTGAACCCAAGTTCTCTCAGCTCCAAAGACCTAATGACTGAGCTGGGTTTTCTCCTGATGTTTTTTTGCCAAAGGCTCCTGGTCAGGCTGTGCTCCCTGGCCACAGTGCAGAGCACATTTTGCACAGCTTTTCCTATCTGGACAGGTTCAAGAGCTACCATACAAGCTGTCTCCTGTTTGAGATGCTCCAAGGCTTCTTGTTGCTAAAGACAGCTCTTCTTTTGGGTCAGAAACCGACTATAACCTGGAATATGTAATCCCCAGAATCCCACAAGGCCTAGGAAAGTTGTGTTTCCTTAGCTGATGGAGACATGGTTACTACCCTGTTTATCATATCCATGTGCATCCAACATCTGAAGAGAATTTATTAAAATACTCAAATGAATCATAGTCCAAAAGGTGCACTCTTGAATAAAGGGAGCTGTTTTATAAAATTTATTGCTGTGCTGGGCCTGTGGAGGCAGATTTAGCAATAGGTGAACAACTCCCATGTTTTGGCCAAAAAGTCTTGTTTATGCTTAATTATTCCTCAGCAGAATAAGGTTCTATGACTTTTGCAAAGGTGATTTACCCTTTGTTTTCATGGCAATGTTGCCCTGCCAATCTGCACATCTTTTAAGTTTCCACCATGTTTGTATTTACACATATCTGATATAGGTGAAAGCATTCATTATACTGCTTGAGTGATTAGGAACTTTTAAGCATAGATCTTTTCCATGAAAAATCATTCCTGAATTCTATTAATTTTGAGAGTAAACAGTTTAGGTTTTAAGTCATGGTTGTTATAAGGTGAGAGATTCTTGTTATTACTAATTTTAATGCATTTGTGAAACTGCAGCTACTCAACAAATATGGCAAAAATTATTCAAAATGTAAATCTACTGAAAAACAAAGTTTTATCTAGCTGCAAAAAACCCATTTAATGGCATTCATTCTGCTTAAATAGCAGCTTTTAATGGTTTTATGCTTTAAAATATGATAAAAAATCCCACTAAATAGTTGTGGACGGTTTTAAAATCAGCTAATCACGTATGATTAAGATGATAGCATTTATCACCATCGTAGCTGGTGACAGTAGCTCTTACTGTATTCTGTATTTCCAATGCCTATCAAATCCTTAGAAAATATGAGATAAACAGTGTATCATTACACATATTAGAACTTCAGAAAGCTGCTCAACAATGCCATACGTCTCACATCTCCGACATGTCACTTATGATTCACTTTTGATATTTCTAAAAGCCTGAGTTATTAGAGACCTGAATTCTAAGACATTGTCTTTTTTATGCCAGAAAGCAAACAAGTAGAAATCATAAAGAAAGCCTTAGAAATGTGAACTTCACTGTACAAAAGCGAAAGTATTAAATCTTTTTATTAGGAATGAATAATAATAGGATATATAATTTTCATATGAGTTTATGTTTTTGTGGCTTTAAGAAAGATATTAATAACCCTGACTTTTGCTATAGCATGAAAAAAACAACAAAAATGCTGATTCTTTATTCATGTCTTGTATTCCATGTAGTTTTCAGTCCTGCACAAGTTAGCCAATGTGTCTGTGAAGACACACTGTCCTGCTAAGCATATCTCTTTCATCTGTTTAATTTTGGACAGGTATTGGGTGAATGCTGCATTGCAGTACACTACCAGGGCTCCAGATCTATAGAATGAGGGGACTTCTTTTATTATTTCAGTCTGTGCTGCTGACTTGGGAAGTGGAAAAGATGTAGGTGCTTTAAAGACGGAGAACAGTGTTTGAGCTGATTGATTTTTCTACTTATATTAAAAATCAAAAGAAGCTTCTAACAACTGCATCAAAGCTGCCAACAGCTATGGCTAATTTTCTGTCTCAAATCCATTGGGCTTTTCCTCCAGAGTTTAATTGCAGTTATCCACTTGCCTAGAGAAACCTCAGTTCATGTCTCATGGTGCTGTGCAGAGTCTTTGCATCTTTGTGATTGATGAGAAGGGCCCAAACAGTGGACATTTATTGTCATCTATTTTTACACAAAGCACTGAAATTAATTATTGCAGAGCTGGGTTGGGTTGGTATAAGCATATTCCCAATATTCTGTGGCAGAATAGATAACTTCATGTCATTTTTAATCCAATTAGCTCTTTAGACAGGAAGCAGAAGAGCCACAACAACACAGACACCAGAGCAGGCAGCAAGAATGCTGTCCAAGAAGTATTGAACATGTTCACGAGGCCATTCTGTACATACTTGCATATTGTCACAGCCAGCTTGACAAATACATGCATTTGGGGTTTTTACTATGTGTGGCTCCTATGCCATCCTTAGATCCTACCCAAGGATTCAGAGGAAGGCAATCAAGTTGAAGGTAAGATGGACAAATCTTGTAGAGTCTTTTATTCAAGGGTGAGCAAAACTGCCATCATCAGCCAATAAATCAACAAGCAATCTTTGCAAATGGTCTGGCTGTGCTAATGAATGAAGATAAACAAATTTCCATGGTCTAGATACTTCTGCATCGCTGCCCTCTTCATTGCACGCTGTAGAAGGTGGTGTAGGGGCACTTGAGCCAGAGAAGAACTTGTTATAAGCAGGAAGGGAATAGCCAGATATTCATAAGCTGTGACCTTGCTAATGAGCTCTGATGAGTTTCAGAGGCTTAGGTTCAGGGTCATACTTGCCTGACATGCTGCATTCTAATCTGAGTTGGCTTCTGCTCATTTAGAGTCACTAGCTGAGGCTGATGCTGGGTTTGGGCTCTGCAGTGTACTCTGCTGCTTGAATTCATGATTTCACTCTCTCAAGCTTTAATTTTTGCTTCTCCTGCTTGTCTGAGAGGGGAATATCAAGATTCTCTCTATTATGAACTGAAACCAAGGCTTAGTTTCCAGTTTCAGTGAGATATTGATAATTAGCACAGCAGTTCTCTGGTAAAGAAAAAAAAAAAAGCAGTCAAAAAGTAACCAGTGCTCTTTTAAAATGACAGATTAGGAAAAACCAGTTTCCAAAGGATAGTGTTTTAAAATAAAACTGCAGGATTTTGGAACAGAGCAGAAATTGGGAAACCTCTTCCTTAGGGCCTGTTCTAGGCTTACAGTTCACCTTACTTGGATACATCACCAGCATGTGCACCTTGCAATCGATAAGGTTTTACTACATTCAGTAGGAAATTAGAAGTTGTCCAAAGTACCATAAAGTCGACTCTCAAAACACAAATGTACTTCAGGAACTGCTCTGAATGCCACTGACATAGCTACTGTACTCAAAACTGATCAGCAAACAGCAGCTAAGAGGTGGTTGTAAAAAGCAGAATAAGAACTCAGGCAGCGAAGTTGCACCCTCCTGCCATGACAAACTGTTCTTTCTCATTTAAAGCCAAATCAGACGTGTTACGTGATCTGCAATCTAAAAAAAAAAAAAAAAAATAGAACCCCAGACCAGTGGTATTGTTGCTATGTCCTTTGTGGTCCCTCTGAGCTCTGACTTCACCAGGTCTTGTCTTCTGCATGACTGGGATTCAAAACAAAACATCTCAGAGCAGCTGGGCAAAGCACCGCTGGTGTCAACGAGCGGTGAGTCACATGCCAAGGACTGCATGTTTCCCTGGGAGAAAGACGGGATGCTCTACAGGAATGTCAGACTAAAGTCAAGTGTCCTGCCTTTCAGGGCTACCAGAGAAGCAAAATATTCACTTTGTGCATCACAGTTGGTGTCTAACTCAGCGTATGAAAGGGAGGGGAAAAGTTTGTGTGGATTTCATCTCTGACGGAGCTGAGTTTGTTTTATAAATGGGTTGGAGAATCTTGTGGAAAAAAATCTGCCCTGATTTGGACCCTTTCCTCTTCTTTCCCTTGCAGTTTTGTACAATGGGCCAGTTAGAATGGGAATAGAGGGAGGCTAAATGATTGCAAAACTGGAGTTATTTTGCAGGGAGAGGAAATGAGTAGGCAGGCCTGACTGCTTTTGTGGAGTAGAGGCATTGTGGAGAATTCAAAAGGTGACTGGAGAGCAGGACTGGAGCACAGGTGGGGCTAGGACAGCTAATGGTACAGGCACTAACTAGTAGGAAAAAGAGAGTGACCAAATCTAAAACGTTTGACATTCTTTAAACTCTTTCTTTTTGTCTTTGCACAGGTGTGGCATACACATGAATCTAGGTTTTTTAAAAAATTTGACTTAGTTGATCTTGCTTTGCTTGTTTGTCTGTCCCTCCTGATGTTTTTTAAATGGATTAGTTTTCTCTTTGGCTCAGGGGACAAAAGACATCACAAAGTTAACCTTTATGATGGTGTATGGGAGGTGATGGTCAGGAGTGACAGAAAGCTTCATAGTCCTGGAGCCTCCAGACTGCCTTGGAACATTATTAGACCTCAGAGAAACTGCTCTGGATGCAGTTCATCAAGCAAAGCCTGGGCCAACACTTAGAATCAGTCTTATCTAAGTTATTCAGTTCTGCTGCTCTTGCTAATGTTTCCTAGTGAGACAGATCTCCCATTCATTTGTGTTATCAGGATTTGTTTTTCCTCCTGTTACCTTCCCATTCTTTCCCTCCATGGAGGAGGTCTCTTTTGTTTGGCAACAAATGATTCTAATTAATCATTTTGGGCTGCTTTTGAATTGTGCTGCTCTGATTAATTTGGGGGACTGGTTATAGAGTTGAGCTGAAATGATAGTGAGCTGTGAGTGCAGGCTCTATTCTCTGTAATGGCACAAAATGCTTGTGCAGAGTGGTTTGAAAATGTAAGTATTTCTTCCTTCTGCAATATGCTATGCTTGCTTAAAGTTTTCAAAGCAATGTTCCTGTTACGTGCAATGAGAGGTTACCCAAAAGTTAAGAAGATGATTACTCAAGCATTGGAGCATTATAAGTCAGAGGCTAGCCTACCATTATTTCAGTCTTATTGAAGATTGACATAATTATTATTGTTAGTAATACTCACAGGATAAATTTAAGAACTATTATTATTGTTGTTAGTAATACTCATAGAATAAATTAAGAATTTTATTGTATTCTGGGACTGACTATGATTTCATAGCCATGATGCTGGATCATCTGACTTCCTAGAAATTTCCTGCTGTTCCAGTCCAGCAAAATTTCTTTTCCATTTATGTAATCCTTCCAGGATAACACAATAACATATGAACTCATATAAATCATCTGAGTCATTCACTGTTAAAAGTGAACTGTTAATACAAGAGGTGTGAGTCCTAGTAGGAGTAAGAGCTATCAGTGTGATTTTTATGCCTTGATTCAAGTCTGATTATCTAATTCTGACTTTGTACTAAAGTACACTGAAGTGTGCATCATTTATATACAACTATCTAAAGACATATATAGAGAAATAACTACAAAATAACTGCAGGTAAAGGACACTTTCTCAAAATGGATGTGAGCTTGAATGTGGCACTATACAGCTGTGTGGCTGCTGCTGCTGTGGAAACTGGTAATGAATAAATACTTTCTCCCCATATTCCACTGCTCCCAGCTGTATCAGTGAGGATAAAAGAGAAGGTTTTCCCTGGTAAACATCCAGCTCTTCAAGCTAGAGGAGAAGCCTTCTTAAATTTTTGAATGTAGAAATGTCTGTGTATGTGCAGTTTATTCTGGGGCATAACTGAAACTTCTAGGAATTAACAGAATACAAACACTAATGAATAATGAACCATGTAAAGCAAACAAGATAGCTTCAGAGGTCATAAAATCATAGAACGTCCTGAGTTGGAAGGGACCAATCAGGGTCATCAAGTCCAGCTGCTGGCCCTGCCCTACTATGAGGCACCCCAGGAATCCTGAGAGCCCTGTCCAAATCCTCTGTGAGCTCTGTTAGGCTTGGTGCTGTGAGCACTTCCCTGGGGAGCCTGTTGCAGTGCCCAGCCACCCTCTGGGTGAGGAATCTTTTCCAAACTAAACCTCCCCTGGCTCAATTTCATGCTGTTTCCTCCAGTCCCGTCACCGGTTGTGAGAGGGAAGAGATCAGAACCTGCTCCTTTGCTTCCCCTTGTGAGGACATTGAACACCACAATGATCCAGAGCTCTCTGTGCTCCCCTGACTGAGCTTTGCACACCTCTGGCAGTTTGTAAAATCTCCTTTGGTCCTCAGAGCTCATGGAGAATTTGTTTTTAGTTGCTGTCATGAACTTAAACTTTATATGTTTTGAATGGAAACATAATAATTATCAACTGACATATTTTTCTCTTGGCTAAATGTTGTTCTCTCAGGTGAGCAGCTGAGGTAAAGTAAAGGTGTCAGGCTGACTCAGGAACTAAGTGAATAGTGATGTGGCTGTGAGGCTGATACCAACTAAAAACTTTTGGGATTTTACTGTCTTGACAATTTATGATACTTTCCTGACAGAAGTCAGCAGGCTGGGAGTTTGTTTGGAGACCATGCCGCAGAAGTGATGAAAAGAAAACAGCATCTTTGTCTCTGAAGTTTTACTTTCTTATACCTTTTTTGAAATTATAATGCAAAGAAACAGCTTTAAAAATCCAGATAGATAGGTAGATAGCAAGGCACCAGAAATAAAAATCCTTGCTTCATTCTTTAAAGCCATTAAGCACAAAATCACAAAATTAGAGACATTTTCTGAATATGTAAAACATCACTTATTTGCTATAAATGATCTGCTTTGTAAGACTTACTTTCAATGTAAGCAGACTTGGAAATATCTGGAGTAATTTTGTTAGCTTCAAGTTTATTGCAAGGTTTTCCTGCTGGATCAAGAATAGGGTACAAAGGAAATTACAGAGTTGCTATTGCTCCATGTTAATATAATTACTATTATTTAATACATATATAAACAATTTTTGTATTTGACAACAAGGAAAGATTAACAATGAAAAGCAATGGTGTACAGGGAATAATAGGTTGATGTAGGTTGGAAGAAACCTCTGGAAGACATCTGATCCAATCCTTAGCTCGAAACAAGATAAATTTTGATCACACTAGAACTGAAGCATAAGTGGAATATGTTGCATGTTGCAAAGCATGTCTGTAGTGATGGTACAGGAAGAGATGGGGACCAGATGATAATTCCAGTACTGTGTGTGGCACTCAGGTCCCTTTGTGTGTGTAGTCTTGAAGCCATCCTGGGCGACTGGCCCCCATGCTTTTAGGTAAATTGAACCCATGTCAGATGTAAGAACTAGAATTGATTATGTATTATTCAATGAAATATTTTTGGCCTTTAAATTCCCTTTTTAAGCTGTTTCAGGACCAGGATAGAATTTCTTTTGGATGGCTGATTGAGTCATCTAGTCCATTTCAGTAGCACTAGGAGAGAAGGGGAAGAAAGAACAATTGTCACTCCCTGTGTCACTTAAGTAATGGAAATAAGTGGAAACAGCAAATGTTCAAGGCAAAAAATCTGTTGAGTAATGATATTCTGACCTCTTGTAACTCAAAGGAAATTTTGTCATTGAATTCTCTAGCTCTTTGCTTCTCCCTTCATTTCATTTGAATAAATATTCATTTCATCCTTAATAAATCTTTAAATTGAATAGTGAATTTGGCAAAAATGTATAAGGTGCAAAATGTAGACTCATCTGTTCTCTACTGATATTACTTGCTTGTCCAAGCAACAGACCTATTTTAAAACTACATTTTTCCATCTGTGAGGAGATTATTAGGGATGTCTAAAAATACACAAGGACTGTCATATTTGCTGGTTCAGTGGTGTTCAGTCTTTGTTCCACTGGATATTTGGCCAGCATTCATGTAAAGATAATTTTATTGATGTCTTATGTTTAACGTGCATATAAGACAGCAATTTCCAGTCTACATAAAAGATCTGAATATCTCAATCTTGCTAAAATAATTATGAAAAATTCCTGCAAATTAATTCGGGTGTTCTTTATGGGTGAATTTATGTTTTATGAAGTTTCTTAAATTATGACTAGGATGGAATGAAACTATATAGCTTATAATGTCAGTCTCTATCATCCTAGAGAGGAAACTGAGAGTCTGTTCAGTTTCTTCCTGAGTGTTCAAGCCCCCTGTCTGCCCAGTGCTCTCTGCAAAGTTGGTGGTATGATTCTGAATGGTGGGGTTTTTTTTTGTTTTTTGTTTTTTGTTTTTTTTTTTTTTTTGTTTTTGTTTTTGTTTCTTTTGTTTCAGACAGAGAGATTCAGACCTCTCAAGTCAAAGAGCTGGAGCCCCGCTTCTCTCTTTGGACTGTGGCAGTAATTTGGCTGCACTCGTAATTCAGGAACCTCCTTTAGCTATCCAAAGGAAAGTGAGCCTTTGAGACTACCCAGTGAATGGCTCCAGAAGATGATGTTGAATTTTTTGCCTTTCCAGAGGTGACAAAATAGTAAAAACAGTTCTGCTGAAGAAGAGTTGTAAAATCTCTGCAATTAATGACAAAATGTCTTTGTTTTCAAAAGGTCAAGCAACCGAAGTGTTGTTGTAGGAGTCATTATTCTGCTTGCAACAGCGTTGTGAGAATAAAAGACTCTGAAAGAAAAGCAGCATGTCGACTTTTGATAAACACTGTGGAACAGTTTAAATCCAAACTAATGAAGGTAAAGAAACTGGTTTAAAAAAACAGAAAACAAAAAAACATAAACTCCTCCACAAAGATTTTTTTTTTAAATATTGCCCTAAGCTGTATTCAAATAAGATATAGAACTGAAGTGGTACAAAAAGAAAACAGCAGGAAGATCAGCTCATATGGAATGAACCATTTAATTACTGCAGATGAAGGACTGGGGTTGCTGCTGCTTGGTTTGATGTCTCAGCATAAACTTCTTTCCATGAAGAAAAGAAAACCAATCAGTCAAAAATGAGACCTAGGGACTTTTAAATAGTGGCTACTCTTTGTCAGATCATGAGAAGGGGCAGCCAGAAGGGAATGGAGAAGGGTGGGAGCAGTAGGTACTTTATTGTCCAGTTCTGTTTACAACAAGCAGCTGCGACTAATTTGTACAGAATTTAAGAGTGGGAATCCAGGCTCAGCAAATGAGCTCAGATGAAGACCAGAAAGAAAAGGGATATATGATCTTACTGTAAGAAGTAAACAGTTTTGATCTTCCTATAGCAAGATCTGGGACTTTATAAAAATTTTTGGGTCAATTCCAATTTGCCCTGTGGAGAAGTGAAATTATTTTAGAAATGGGGTTTCCTCGCTGCATATTTAGATGTTCAGAGTGATTTTCTTGCTCCCTGAGTTCTCTGAGATTTCTGTTTTGCTTCTGACATATAAATGCTCCAAAGCAGATGATCCAGAGCTCAGCTCTGCCATTTACCATCAGTCCTCAGGGAGAATCCCTTCGGCTCACAGCCTTTAGCTGACACTGGAACACTGCTAACCCAACCAGTGCTTTAGACAGTAGATCCTAAATTTTCTATGCAAAAGGGGACTTTTGATTTTTTTTCCTTTATCTGCAGCATCAGTTCCCTGCAATTGATGTCTGCCTTTAACATTGTCTGAAATTAAAAAGACCTAAATAGATTCCAGTGTAAAATAGAAAATGCCTACATTAATTGAAAGGTAATATGATAAATTGCAAATGACCAAACCATATGGCAGTTTGACATAGGGGTGGGCTAAATTTCACATTCAGTGCAGCTGATTTGTACCGTTGCTGATAGAAGCAGTTTTCCTTTTTCCCCTGGGTCTCAGCTGAGCACTTGGTCACTCACTTTCCTAAAGTCAGGACATGTATTTGGTTAGTCAGAATGCGGTGTTGGAAGTGTGGCTGAAAACAAATCCACTTTTGTGGATTTGTGAGTGTTTTTAATCAGATGGCTTTGTGGGAAGCTCTGGGAACCCACAGCTGAGAATGGGAGGAGAGGCAGACCCATTCCTTTTTCCCAGAACCATCCATGCTGTGGGTTAAACTAGTCATAAAACTGCATCCCCAAAGTGGAAATATTGGCTAGCCAGCTAACAAGAACTTCATATTTAAAGAAATAAAGTTCTTAAACTCTAATGAACTCCCATGGATTTTGATGAGAATTTAATCAAACTATGCATCTTGAATCTCTTGCTCTAAGTTATTATATCATTTTCCTCTCTTACAAGGCCTGGTGTGATAAATACATTTTATTAAGGAATATTAGTTTTAATATATCAGTAAGACAGATTAAAAAATGAAGTGATTAAGTTATTTACAGCTCATAAAAAAATAAATCCAAACCAAAGACAAGGACTTTTCTGACCTGTGGGAAATGGTACACACATTTAGTTTTGATGTAGCAATATTTTTTCTCCTTGTGCATCTTCAAGCAGCTACTAAAAAAATATCCTGTAGTTAAAGTTAACCTTAAATTTATCAGACTTTCCTTTGCAATACCTGCAATGTAACTGCTTAGGCAAATAGAAAAAGCCAGTATTTCTGTGTTGGTACCTTTGCTTTGGACTGGCACTTTACAGAATCTTTAGCACAGAAATAGCACACAATCTGATGGTATTATACTAAAACCTTCATTCCTGAATGCCATTCAGAAATAAAGTCATGAGCTAATGTATTCTCTTTTGCCTTACATACTGAAGAGCCACTGAAAAGTAAAGCTGATAACAGGGAAGTACAATTGCAGGAACTCTGTTTTGGCTTAATTGTTAAGATTCAGGACACATATTTAAGATAATTTGAAAATAATTCAAACTGAACAAATGCTCTGAATTGAAGAGTTGAAGGATGAGTGAATAAGATGTGGGTGGAGAGCTGCTATTAGTTCTATTCCTCCATGGCTGGCCTTAGACCTTCTGAGTGTACACAACAGAGCATGTGTTTACTCCTTGGTATGGGAGTTAGCTCTGAAATGTATGCATAATTGGAGGCTATTGGCAAGGGATAGATCATCATACAAGGAAAGATTTTTTGACCAGAAAAATACAAAGTAGGTACAGTGCAAGGTCGTTAATTTAGAAATTCATTGAATAATTTGTTCTGTAGTGGTTGGGTAGCAACAAAAGAAATTAGATACCTTTAGGATTCCTGTTGCTCTTGAGACAAGTATGAATTATTAGAGTGGCAAGGTCATGCAAAGATATAATACAGCTATCAAATTAGAGGGGTTTTTTACAACAAGTGAGATTTTAAGTCCACTGCATAAACCTTAAGATGGCCTGATGTAGAACCATGTATGTAAATCACATATCAAGCAGAGTCTATCAAAGTCTCTTTGAATGATTGGGGAAATACACTTTAAAAGATTAATCAGCAGAGCTTGGCTTATTTAATCTTGTGAGAGGGAAATTAATTACTTCATGTAAGTAAGTACATTTTGGCATGAGAAGAAAACATTTAACAGTAGCAATAAAGTAGAAATATTTATGTTAGATGATTATTCTGGCAGAAAATCATATAGACAAACTTATCACAGATATGTTTACACCAAAAATTAGCTGACATCACAAACTCTGAAACAGCTCCCCAAATAAGACAGATAAGGTCTGAATGCTGCATTATTCCAATATGAAGCTAATGAAACTTATGAGGAAAAATTATGGGAGAGAGATGAACTCAGAATGAAAAACTGAAGTCTCTGAGAGGAAGTTATGAATTTTTAATGTGTTGATATTCCCCAAAATGCAGGCAGGATGATATGAAAGGATGAATAACTGTGATTTACTTGGTAAACACAAATTACTACTGTTTGTCTCCCAAGGCCAAGAATATCTTTGTCTTTTGAATAACATGACTGCCAGTAATTTTTCCATTCCTCCTTTAGAAAGATGAGTGGCAAAGCTGAAGACAAGATACTGAGTGAAGAGTCCTACTGCTTTTAGTGCAAATGAGAAGTGTCCCATGATCATGATCAGTGAGATTTGCTCACAGTAATCTCATTATTCACTGGATTTTCCCACCAACAGATCGTCTAGTGGTTTTCCTGCATTTATTTCTATGGGAATCTCAGTTCACCCTACAAATCCCCTGCTGTTGCAGGAGTATAAAATGTTGATGAAAAGAGCATAAGAGATGTAGCATAGGTCTCTTAATAATTTGCCTGTCATAGCACCAATGCATGCTTAGTGAACAAGGCTTGAAATGTTTCTCTAGCTATGTTTAGGAGTTTCCTAAGGAATGATTTTTGTTCTGCAGTAACTCCAAATCCTTTACTGTGTTTGAATCAGAAACACCATAGATTTCTTAGGCTTTTTTCTAGTTTTGGAATGTGGTGTTTTATATCATTTAATCCTCTGTGATCTGATGGCTGTGAAGGCAGAAGGGGTGAGAAGGACTTGGAGTAGATGTTTGAAAGACTCATCAGACTAAAGACTGCAAGCATTAAAGATTAGTGCTGATGATCTATGAGTCATACTCATCTTTTGTTCTTGCCTCATTTAAATCAGTCAGTCTTCAGGCCACCCACAGCTCCTTGTTTAATAAGGGTTAGCAGAAGTAGTCAATAATTAAAGAAGATCAGTTAGAAAAAAATAAGGACACAGATTACACCCATAGACATGTGGCTCAGGTGTAAAACTTGTGATTTTTTTTTTTTTTTGTATCTGGCCAAAAACAAGCTGTGTACAAGAGATTTGATTATAAACCCATCAACTCAGTACCTGATGCTGCACATAATAAGAAGTGATGAAGTGTGACGGCAGCATATCTGGTACATTATCATAGTAATTTGTAGACACACTGGCTGGAGAAATGTATTGAGTTATAAGGCTGCCATATCTGAGTGAAGAAAAGAGCTGTGAGTGTTTAAAGGTGATTAGGGGTTTTGGAAATCACTGCCTTTGCAAGGCTGCACAACGTGATTTTCAGCACAATGATAGTGGATCTACACCAGTATGAGCAAACTAGCACCTGTCATAACTATTAATTTTCCTTCTTTCTTTCTTGCTGAACAGAAATAAATGTGATTATGTAGTTCAAGATTAGTCTTTACCCAAAATGTACTGCAGTTAATACAGTAAAAGATTTAGAACATAACAAATGAAAAAATAGTTTTATTATCTTAAAATTACAGTCCTTTTCTGCTAGGTCCATTTTCCCCCATGAATTTCAAAGTTGAGAGGAAAAGGAGGAATGTAATGTTATCTAACAATTCCCTGCAAGAATATTTCTTTATTATTGCATGTTAAATGTCTGTGACTTGAAAAAAGTCCAATGGAAGTGAAGCTTGGCCACTTGTCATTCCAAATCTAGGCCAGATATTAAAGATCAAACAAGGTATAAAGATGGCATATTATCCAGCTGGTTTTGTAGCTTTATATTTTGCAAGATGTCTGAAGCATGCTGTTGTCTCTTCATTGTGAAGGAGCCAATTTTTAGACAGAGTTGTCCCAAGTTTTTTTCTCTGTATGGCTCCACAACATGGTACAATAAAGTCATGCCAAGAGGAAGTCCAACCAGTAAAGATTTAACAAACAGACTTGTCTCATTTGTACCCAAAAGCTCATGGTGCCCCTCAGTTCTCAGTTCAACTGAAGCCAGCTCCAGGAGGAGCAGCATATGGCTTTCACAGTGCTGACGTCAGTGAACTTAGTCTGTGTTTACACTCAAGCCAATAAGATCAGGATTTTTTCTTCATATTCCAGAAGTGAAAATCCCCAGACATCATAAATAAATTTTATATATAAGCCCCAAGTACCTCAGAATGCTTCATCTCAATAAAACACAGGGATGAATTTCAAGAAATGACAGATTATCACAGTCTCTAAATAACCAGTTTAGTGTGAGTTTCTTTACTAAATACAAGTAAGTATGTTGCTATAAGTCCTGTTGACAGTTTTAGGAACAATATAGGGACCAGTTAATAAATCACTGAGCCCAAATTCTCTCTCTCTCATCTCTCCCTTTTATAATACTGCTTGTGCTGCTGGACAATACTGTAAGAAATTAGCAGAGGCCTTTAAGTGGTTCATGTGAGTTGAAGAGTTGTCATTAAATACATTCACCCAGAAAAACTGTCAACTGGAATATGTGCATGAATGAGACAGAGGACCACAGGCAGACAGAGCAGAATTTCATAGAGAGAAAAATTTGCCTATGTCAGTGCTACAGGTTTATTGTATTTACAGCTCATGGTAGTTGGTGCTCTAACTTAAGATGTTGAGAACTATTTTGACCATTTAAAACTCACATATAAAGCTAGTTTTGTGGGGAAAAAGAAAGTTTTTCTAGGTCCTCGGCATCTTTAATTTATATTGTCCCCAAGTCAGGAGACTTTTTTTTTTACTTCAATATCACCAATTCTTCTTCTGTTAATGCATAACATAATTTTTGTATTTAAAGCTGTGTGTAGCAGGAAACAAGTGGCAGGAGGGAAAAGAAAAAAGAAAAGGAGAGAAGACTGAGTAATGAAAAGAGAGGGAAGGTGTGTGGGAAAAGAAACAGAGAAAATTTGGTGTATTTTAAGAGTATAACTGAAGTTTTACTCCAGAAAAAAACAGGAGTCTTGTGGTTTTGACCTCAGCATATCTAAGGCTTCAGCCTTTAGTTACTATAAATACTCATCTAATGCCTTAATCATAAGACAGTTCAGAGACCTTATTTTTGCCTTAAAATGTTCTTCTTTGCAAAGCAGGTGAACAGATTCTTTCTGACTAATTCACATCTGTAAGAAAAATAAGTCTGATGCCCTGCCTCTGTTTCTTCATATTTAGTTTGCCCTTGCTACATGTCCTTCCCACATGCAAAGTGATACCATCTAGAGGAGGTATTTTTGTGTTGCTGTCACAAAACACAGAACAGGCCTTCCTGAGTTTGTGTCCTGTGTCTGCATGGCATAGGGTAGCTTATTAACATTAGTTAAACATCACAGGCTGAGGCACAGAAAGGCCAAATGTTTCCTTTACAGGAACTACACACACATGAAGAAAGAAGCATGTCTTCCAAGCACTCAACCATTGCATCATTCCCTTCTCAATGGATCCCACCTTTTTATAAGCTGGTTACAATCCCTGCCTCAGTTTTGACCAGTGCCAGAAGGTGAG
>JANRGV010000073.1:7452242-7470655 GCA_024734035.1 Alethe castanea
GGGGGACATTTGGAGTGATGGTGCTTGTCTTCCCAACTCACCATTATGACTGATGGGGCCCTGCTCTCCTGGAGATGACTGAACACCTGCCTGCCCATGGGAAGAGGGGACTTAATTCCTTGGTTTGCTTAATTCCTTTTGCTTTCCCTATTAAACTGTCCTTAACTCGTGGGTTCTCTGTCTTTTACTCTTCAATTCTGTCCCCAGTCCTCTGGTGGGAGAGGCAGCAAGGGGATGTGTGACTCTTGGTGCTGTCTGGGGTTAAACTACAACAGCTGCACTCTCTCAGTCTTCTAAGATAAATAAAAACTTAGTGCACAGGCTTCAGGAGAGGCAGTTGTGTTGTGCCTCAGTGAGTTGCTGAGCACCAGTGATGCTCTGTCTTGCTGCTGCTTTAATTGGCCTGTGGTTGATGTAGGAAAATGAGATGCTCTAAAGTGCATTAAATTCCAGTCCATCCAGTGCTTGTTAGATTTATTTTCTGTTTGCACCCTGCTGCTGTCTCCTGCCCTGGGCATCCCCTCTGAGTACAGAGGGTTACACAAGCTGTGAGCTGGGGCATAAGGTTGCCCTTTGCTTTAAGGGCCACATGAACCTCCAGCCACTGAGGTTCAAAGCAGCAGGAACCACTTAGAGCATCAAGAGCTGCTGGCAAGGGAAGGAATGGGATGTGTGGAGCACAAAGCTTTTATTGTTATGACTTCCAGGGACTGCTATTTATCAGTGGCCTAGCAGACAGCAACCTCTCTTTTATCTTCTGGTCCTGGATATTGCAGAGGAAGTGAAAATGGGGCTTGGATTTACCTGACATGGTAGTGCTGGGTTAATGGTTGGGCTCAGTGATCTTAAAGATTTTTTTCCAGCCTAAATGATTTATGATTCTATGATGCAGGAAATCTGATTTGTTTATCAGGAGCTGTGAGAAATGGGGACTGTAATTTTTGCACTTCATCTAAACATGCTGTTGTTCAAGGATGTTAACTAGCACATTTTCACGCTGCATTTTCAATCTCCCCTTACTAAACGCACATGAACTTTTAAATTCAGATTTTTTTATTTTTTTTTATCAAGAGTTACACCTTAAAGATGAGCTTTTTGGGAAGAAGACCAACCTGTTTAAACAGAGAACTTTGGCTGGAACTAAGGGAAAATAGGAGAATTTATGGCCTTTGGAAGAAGGGGCAGGCAACTTAGGAGGACTACAAAGATGTTGTGAGGCTATACGGGGAGAAATTTAGAAGTCTTCCCTTGCAACAGTTCCCTATCTGCCTCTGACCCACCAAGAGGAAAAAGTTAGGGGTTTTGTTCCCCTTAGTGATTTGTCTGAAGCTCTAGAGCTTGAGGGAGGACACCTTTTTGCCCTGCTCAGCACTACATTAAATCCTTGTAGGAAACAATGAGCAACCTATTGTTTTTCACAGATGCCTTCCACCTACATAAGCCCCTCAGTAATTAACCATCAGCATCTTCAAAGGAGCAATGTGTGAGATAAATCAGAAGGAACAGGAATGACAGTGTGATAATACCCATGTGTTTTGATGCAGAAATGACATGGTAGCAGGATCAAAACAGTTCATCATCCTTTATGATCTTGCTGGCACTTAAACCAGTGTTCAAGTTTCACAGGAGACATCTTGTCACACATGCCTTATGTGCACTGCATCTGGCTGTTCCCACCACCACATAGCTCTCTCTCCACTGCCAGGATTCAGCTGAGGGCATGGGGAGAGGAGAGGATCCTTTTCCCATTGAATCATAAAATGCTTTGGATTGGAAGGGACCTTAAAGATCATCTAATTCCATCTCTCCTGCCATGGGCAGGGACTCCTGGTTACACCAGATTGCTCCAAGTCCTGTCCAACCTGGCCTTGAACACTTCCAGTGAAGGAATTTCTCTGGGCAGCCTGCTTCAGTGCCTCACCACCCTCACAGTAAAGAATTTCTTCCAAAGATCAAATCTAAATCAACCCTATTTCAGTTTATAGCCAGCACTCCCTGTTCTATTGCTATATGGACTTGTGAAAGTCCTCCAGCAGCTTCCCTGTTTGCTCCCTTCAGGGTCTGGAAGGCTGCTCTAAGGTGTCCCTGGACCTTGCCCTTCTCTTGGCAAAACAACTCTCTCAGTCTGTGGCTGTTGGAGAGGAGCTCCAGCCCTTTGGACATCTTTATGCTGATCTTCTTCAGTAGTTGTTCTTCATTTTCTCAGTGCCTGCTGTTGCCTTCTGCAACTTGGGCAGTGTGGCTGGAGCACTTGAACACCTCAGTCTTCTCCATATCCCAAGTAACCAAGGCTTCTATTTCCTTCTGGAGTGGGCCCACATTTTCCCTAGTCTTCCTTTAATCAACACTGTATCTTTTCTTCTTGTCCTTGACATCCCTGGCCAAATTTTACAGAATAAATAAATGGATAATCTACAGGTGTTTGGGCTCACTGAACAAATTACACTGTTTCTGAAGCTGACAGCTGTGTACAAAATGTTCAAAAGAGGATGTTCCTTTCACAGTTTCCCTCAGTGGTGCAGGGGGAAAATAGACATCAATGTGGTAAAATAACACATCCTAAAATTAATGTTTTCTGTGTCTATTTCTCTTGACTCCTGTTTATCTGAGATCAGAATACTGACGTATTTAGGTCCATATAAACCATATTTATTAAGTATACATCCTCAACAAGTTTTCTTGACTAATTTTTATAGCTTCTAGATCAAGAAACATAGAGAGTATGGGGCTTACTGAGTTTATGAGTGGATATTATGTCAATTTAATATGTAACAATGTTCATAGACCTTATCTTCCATTTCACACATTTGCCTGAACTCCCTTATCACCAAAAAAAACCCTCTTGTACTGACAGACCATTGAAATATCTTCCTATATCTTACCGAGCTTACATATTGGGTTATATTTCTCCTCTCCAGCTCTCAGCTGGAGGATTGGAAGTAAAATCCATTCTGTACCCATTTAGGGAAGAGGGCAGTGAGATCAATAATCTGTGGTAGCTTCTTGGCAGAAAAAAACAGATACATTCAGAAAAGTATTGATTCCATTAATCCATGTTCCACTGCAAACTGCCAACAGGTCAGGTCAGTCACATTTCTCCTCTTTTTTTATTGAAAACAAATTTAGAATAGATTGCAAGGACACTCTTCTCAGAGCACCACAAGAAGTTAAACCACAGGATTTGTGTTTCCCCAAATCACAAGTCTCCCTTGAAGCTTGTGATATTTAGAATTTCGATAAATGGTGTCCTGTTCTTGTGTATGTGTGTGTGTCTTCTGTTTGAAAACCTTCTGGGTCTGCATATGTCACTTTGAGAAACCAACAGAATAGAAAAGATGAATGTCAGGCCTAAAACCCACACATCAAATCTACACTGGAGTTTGTATATGACTCTTCCTTTTTTTCTAGGAAATTCTGAATCGACATACTCTGCTCTGGCTCTTGGAAAATGTTTTCTTCCAAACATATGTGCTTCTGCTTTGCCCTTCAGCTTACACTCTCCCAGTTTGAAAGATGAGGTAAAGAATTGTTCTCATCAAGACGTGCAGTGTGTTGCCTTTCACCATCACCACTTGCCAGTTCTCATTATTGCTGTGCCTATTCTTTGCCTGGAGCAATATTATTTTTATATTCTGTTAAAAAACCCTTGACATCCTCCAGGAAAGTAAAGAGTCTGAACGACAACAAAGTGCATGTATGTATGAGCATGTGGAGATTTCTTGGCAGCTTCTGTGCCTATTGCTTTACTTCTGATCATACCAGCATTATTTTCCCTTCAAGCAAACAAAGTGCTTTGAAGTGATGTCTCCCTTGACAGGGTGAGCCATTGACAAGCTGTCAAGAGCAGACAATAGAGATAAAAGGATGCATGTCATGTGTGAGGGAGCTGTGCCACAGCTTTGGCTACCAACTGAAACTCACAGGGACCATCACATGTGTGAAGGATGTGGTGGTAGTACCAGTGGGAAACACTGAACTGCCATTTGCAGAATATAAAAAATATTCTGTTTATACATGGAGGAAGTGAATGGGAATCAATCAAACAAAAGGTTGAGATACGGAAAATGTCAGACAGAAAACAAATGGCCAAGAGAGAAACAGACAGGTAGAAACAATTGAGTAATTATTTTCTCTTAAAATTTATAGAACCGTAGAATCTTTAAGGTTGGAAAAGACCTTCAAGATCATAGAGACTAATCATTGAACTTTTAACCACTACTGATGGAGCTGACAGATCTTACTCTATCATGGATATGTCATGATTGGAAAGCTTCCTCAGAAAGTGGGAACCCTTGATTCTCAATGAAATCACAAACAAATGGAATTTATCCCTTTGTAATTAATTTTGAATAGAGCCTACTGCATTTTTGCCTTCTCATGTGAATGTTAGACAACTGTCTTGTTATGCAAGTAGCCTCTATTCCTCTCAGAAAAAGAGGTTATAGATCCCCTAGCCATGCAGCAGCAGACAGCTCCTCATGGCAAACAATGGATCAAAGGGGTACTAGCCCCCTCCATTTCCCCTATAGCATCTGAGTTATTGCTCAAATTACTGCCCAAGAATTAATGAATCCTAGGACAAATAGTCGATCAAGAAGGAGACAGCTTTACTCTGTGGTTTCATCTAGTTTATGACAGAAAAAACAGAAAAAAAAGTTAGCATCAGATTTTATGTCAGAATACCCCCTAGTACCAGCACTGGCTCTTTCCCTGGGCTCAGGGAGGTAAATGAGTGAAGAAGAGAATAATGCTGCCGACCTTCAGGCACTAAGCAGCTTGTAGGTTCCACAGCTTTGGGGATTATTGCAAACCCAGGAGTAGAAATGTGGCCACCCCAGACATCTCTGCATGGTCACAGAGGCCCCTCTGGGCTTGGCACTGGTGATTTTGTGGTTCTAAATTTTGTACTTTCACAGCCAAAGTGACAGATAGGCATAGAAACCTTCTCTGAGGCATTTCAGCCTGTGCACTCCAGTTAGTTGTCAGCAGCCCTTTCTTCATCTATTTACAGGAGATGACACAATCTTTGTGGCAGGGAAGGTCCAGATGATGAATGTGTCTTAACTCTGCACAGAGAGGCATGTGAATTTAGTTGGTACAATGGAATTAGCATGATTCATGAATTAGGTCAATTTCAATTACTTATGTATAGACAGTAGATTTTTTCCTAACAAGATAAATCTAATTTAAAAATCCTATCACATCTCTTTTTTTTCCAAGAGACATCCACAAATGGGCCTTTGCTGCTATCAGATGTGTGAAGCAACATCACTGTATATTTTCACATCTCGTTGCTTACTTAACCATCTGTTCTCTTCAACAGCAGAGGAAGATGGGAGGAAGAAAGGGGAAGAGAAATAAATGGAAATATTACTGTAATTGTTTTCTAGCCTATCTCTTAATTTTTCATTTGAGCCATAAATCCCAGGGTGATTTTTATTACAGTGGTATGTGTGTTAAAACAAGGCCTATATACATATAACCAAACCTTTTATAACTCCTCCTTCTTTCTTTGTTTCTTTCCCCCCTCCTCATTTTTTTAAAAATCAGAATAATGGAAATGTGTCACAACTTTCTTCATATCCTCTCTGGATGACTATAAAATGGAGGTGGAGGGAGGAGAATTTTGTAGGCAGAACATTATGTGCATTAGATAAAAATCAGTTATTTAGTAGCTCATACTTAAAAATATTCACACTTAATTAAACTCACTTCATTCTCTAGAAGCACTATGGGAGTGTTAATCTTTTGAGTTGATAAAATCATTCATCTAGATGGACAGTTTAGAAATTGACTTCAAATTTTCAGTTACCTTTGTTCTAATGTGTCCTCTTTGGCTTAAATTTATTTTTCAGACATCACTCAAAAAAAGAGCCCCAGACAGATTTTATGTATTGGGTTGAATTACACATTTTAAGTTACAGACCTTGCAATTATTAAAAAAACTGCACAAAGAACCTACAGTATTTTTTCCTTGACGTTTTCACTCAAATACAAAACCAGACCTCCTTCATTTTGATAGCTTTGTCAAGAGCAAGTATTTTTCCATCCCCTACTATGTTATTTTATTTTATAATTATTGAATCAGGTTGCATATAGAATCATGGGAAAAAAAACAAACAGCATAAGAAATCTAGAAATAGCATGAGGACTCTGTAATCACAAGAATCTCACTGAACATGCTCAACATACAGGTGACACAGCATCCTTTGAAACAAGCATTGTGCATATATACACACACACATATATATGTATATACATACATATATGCACACATATATGCAACACCATCACCAACTTCATAAATAGCCATTAGAGACTCTCCAAACCAAAAGCAGAAACTTTTCTCATTTTCTTGGCCAGCCAAGTTAACAAATCTGTGTGCAAGTCAGAGAAAAAACAAGAAAGTCCCATGCTAATCATACAAAGACATTCCTTTCAGGAATAAAAGTTGTCCTATGTTAAAAGACTGACAAAAGCTAGTGATAGCTGAGGTTAAGGATAATCTGAATTAACTAGGTTTTGGCCTTACCTAGCTCATCACATGCCTGACTCTTGCAGCTTTGGCACAGTAAATCACCATCAGTCAAAGGCAGCAGCAAGTTGGGGTAATGTAAAGGGGATGTCTGGCTTGAGTGATTGGGGAAGTCACAACAGCAGTGCCCTGTGAGCTGCCCGGGGCTTTGGGATGCTCAGAGCTCTGTGGATGTTCAGAAATAGCAAGTTTAATGCAAGAGGAAGAGCTTTCTTGGTGCCTTTTTGTTCACAGCTGTTTTCTGTCCACATAAAATGAAAAGAGTGAGTGTGAGGTTTCCGTTTACCTGCCAGATACTGAACAAATGAGGTGAGGAAATCCAGGTAGATTTTGGTTGTGATGGTAAGATGGGTAGGAATCACAGCAGGGAAGCTGGAAGATTCCTGGGAATAAAAACTGTTAGGGAGTGTTACAACCCAGGAAGTCATTGGATTAACTGAAAACAATCAGAAAGTCAAAGCTGTATCTTGGGGGAACAAGTGGATGGGAAAGAGTTGTGCACAAACCCTTTTCCTTTCTTGTCCCTTTAGGCACTTGGAGGTTTTCTGCCTAAAAAGTGGAATAATCTAATTCTTGTGTAGTAAATCCTATATTCTGTGTTTCCTTGAAAGGTCTAGACAGAAACATCTCAATGTTTGGTAATGTTGGATCTTTCTGTACACCTTCACTGGAATGGACTAACAAGGCTGATGATGTCAGTGGCTCAGAGTGGACAAATCTGTATTGGGGAGGGAAAGAGCTGTGCCCTCAACACTGTGGGACCAGGTCTTTGTGTAGAAGAGTGTATGACAGGGTCCTCTGCTCAGAGTTCACAGAAAGGATGAGGAGTAGAATCATGGAATCCTAGAATTACAGAATAGGTTGGAAAAGGTCACTGAGTCCAGCTGCATTTGTGACACTGCCAAGTCCAACACTAGGCCATGTCCCCAAGTGCCAAATCTACACATTTTTCAAATGCCTCCAGGGATGGTGACTCCACCACTGTTCTAATGCCTGACCACTCTTTTGGCAAAAAAATATTCTGAATATCCAATATAAACCTCTCATTGTGCAACCTGAGTTAATTTCCTCTTGTGCTTGTTACCTAGGTAAGAAGTGTGACCCACATCTCATTACACCCTCCTTTCAGGTAGTTGTAAAGAGTGATAAGTTTCCCAGAATACTGGAAATTAATGCACTTTCTTTCAGCTCAAGCTATTGAACTATGTTTTCTACATGTTTTGAACTGGAAGCCCAATTTTAGTTCAACTTGGTGGATTAGGAGATGAATTTGATTAGCAGGTTTACCTATCAACCCAGTCTGAAAATGCCTGCACCTGCTTTGCATTCCTCCAGGTATAATACTTGAAAAATAATACTTCCAAGAGTAATGGCTGGGTTTTGCTTTCCATAAAAATTCTGCCACAAGTCTGTGGTTTAAAGCCATAAGTTAGGTTTGCAGTCCATAATATTTCAGATCAATACACTACAGAGAGTTGACACAGATCCTGCACAAAGACAGATTGCACTTTCAAGGGAATTTCTTGCCATTTAAAAATGGAATTAAGCAAGATGGAAGTGCTAAAAATACATGAAAGATAAATTTTAAGCCACTAAAGGAAAACCCTGTGTGTTATTCTGCTTATTAAAAGACGACAAGCTGCCACAAAATAAAGATTCCCTGCTAATTAGCTAATATTTAATCAGCACAGTGGTCTGTTCTGAAAAAAGAAAAAAAGCTTCTGCTGGCCACTTTTTGGTGGTGGTCCTTTAAAAAGGTAGATAGAAAACTCAAGCATGATGTATTTATATTACTTTTTTTTTTTTCTTCTATGCAGTGAAACAGGAGCAGGGTCTAGTGCTTCTCATAATTTAATTTATGATCCCAAGCCCTCAATCTCAGAGAAAATGGAGGTCACACAGCTTCTTATACATGTTGTCATGCAGATATTCAGGCTTTTAAATGGGGTGTTTACCTCTAAATTTCAAGGTAACATATATTTTTAAATTACTTCCACTTTGGCTTGTTTTATTTGTTGTTTGATTTTTTGGGTTTTTTGTGGGGTTTTTTTTTTTTTTTTGACTGACAAGTGGGACTGCTGCTGCTTGCCCAGGTCATTGAATATGGAAAGGATCTGCCTGCTGAATCCATGAGATGTTAATGTGCTGGGGCTGGGCAGAGTTATCTATATCTATTTGCACCTCAGAGCCCAGACTCCATCAGCACATTTCTGCAGAGGGAGTGTAACAATTGAGGAAAGACAACAAAACAATATTGGTGAGAAGGAGATTCTTCTGAAAAACTGGATAAAGAGTGATAAAAACTGGCACAGTGGTAGGCTGAATTTTGATAAATTGCCTTCCACTTCAGTACCTAGGTTTTTCCCACCTTTTCAGGTTTAAAATCGATCTTTCAATGAACTTCTGAATAGCCAGAAAATGTTTAATTTCCTATTTACACCTGTGACTGGTGTATGAAAGAGTATTTCAAGCTGTGCAAAATATCACCACCTGGATAAAATTTACCTGGCACTCTGCCTCTACCTTTTTTCTCCCAGCAGGCCAAAAATTTAATGCTGCTTCCCTTACTCTCAGTGGATTTTGCACATCTCATAGTATTTCATCAAGGATGAAAGAGCTCTGGTATGTTATTTAACCTTTCAATAATATGCCAGAAATTAAGAAAGTCTTCTAAAGCACAGTTGCCATTTACTGCATAGAGACAGAGATATAGTGGTGTGCACAAAAAGCTATAGATCCTCCATATGTATTCTTGACTCAACAAGATCACTCTGGATGCTGCCTTTGGGCTGGAATAGGGTTCTCTGTGACAGTACAGGACATTTTCTTCCTTCCTTCAAGTGCAGAAAGTCTTAGTTTGTATTTCTTAAAAGCAGATCCTTGCTTATTTTTAGAGTCTTTTTGTTCAATCTTCTGTGAACTACTGGAGGATATGGTTATCTTCTGGCTCCAGCTTCCTTTAAAAACAAATTATTTGATCTACAGTACAGTGGTTGAGTTTTAAGATTTCCCATTGTATCCAGACTTGGAGAAAGATTACATTTTACCCTATCAGAAAATGCTAAATTTAAAACACCCAGAAAGGAGTCTGGTGATGCAGCAGTTTTTGCAGTGGTGTCTTGTCATTAGCATTTTAATTTCTTTGATTTTACCTCGACAAATTCATGAAACTCTTACACCTGTCAAAGACAAAAAGAGGTTATGGGGTCAAAAGGCAACATATTTGTAATTGGAGGTAAAGTACATTTACATTCCTTCTCTTCTCTAGAAGAATTTTTGCCCCCTTTATTAAAATTGTAGGTCACTGAGACTAAACATGTCCAGGTGTCACTGGGAATAACCATGTTAATGTGCAGGAAGTAATTAGAGAGGTTCAAAGTTGTGCTGGAATGTGTCTGCTCCCTTCAGGGCTGTTGTTGGTGTTTTCAGCTAAAAATTACAGATCCTTTAAGTCATAACTTGATCAAGTATAACCTCCTGGACATGGAAGATCAGACTTGTTTTGGGGGTGATATCAAGCCTGTTGATGACAGGGGAGGTCAAGGACTGAAAGCAGTGGTAGCCATTTGAGATCCTCTGAGAGCCTCCCTGACCTCCAGCTGATGCTCTAGAAGGACATGGTCCTCCTAGAGGTGTGTTTTGGCCTGCTGGCTCTCACCAAAATTCCTGCACATTTCCACATAAAACGGAAATAAATGCATGTTTCTGCCTGCATAACAGAAGTCTGTCTTAGGTGTCTTCTTTTATGATCTGAAATGTTCCCTAGGCCCCAATTAGATTACATTAACTAGATTTACATCAGCTATAATGGAGCTTAGATAGTCTGCTCATGTAATGACAGCTGCAGATAGACACTTAAATTATGTGTCTAATCTTGCACCAAATCCAACTCCAAATCAGTCATCACTAGGAGTGAAAACAAGAAGTTGGCTATGGTCAGGGGAGGGCTGTACAAATACTCTTTCAGTCTTTTCTCTTTTATCTTTTGTATTTATTTCTAAGTTTGGTGAGCTAGTTGTCCTTGCTTTTCCTCTAACAAAGCCTGGCTTTTTTAAAATTTAAAAATCTTGATTTTTTTTTTCCCTCCTTATAGAAGACTGTCTAGACTGTTGACCTCAACCTTAGATCCACTTAAATGTGAAATGTGTTTGTGCAATGGACCTATGGCTCTGGTGTTCTCAGCTTCCCAGGAGTCTGACTTCCATGAGCACACCAGGCAGAGGTCATTTCAAAGAAAAGAGGCTGGGATTGAGGAATTTCCTATCCACAGACCCTGTCTTGGAAGCAGTGGGATCTTTGGCTCTTCTAGCTGACACTGGCTTTTGGATCCTCTCTGGTCTATCCCACTAGCCAGAGTTCCAGCTTTTTGACTGATCCCAGTTCTTACAGCCACTAACTCCTGCAGTAGTGAGGCTGAGTAAGAGCATAGATTTTCAGGATATAAATCTTCATGCTTCCACTTGATATCCAGATTAAAATATTCTTACAGCTTTTAGAGTCTCATAAACACCTGGAGGTTATAACTCTCTTTTTCACTTCAGACTGAGATTCATGGGAGGTGCCTGGTTGCAAGCTCTCTACCCCTTGACAGATGATAATCTCCAGTATGTTGCACTGATTCATAAGCTGTGTTACCTCTCAAATGCATGTTGTTTGAGCAAGACTTGTTGGTAAGCAGGGTACAACTCAGTGCAAGTGTGGTGGGGTTAGAATGAGACTCTTCAAATGTAATTATTAGAGGCATACAAACCAGGATGCCAGATAAGATTGAAGACCACTTATTACAAAACCAGCTAATCTACTTAAATAAAATATACCCACTTTGGTGTTTAAGTAGGTATAAATTCCCCTACTTGATTGGTGTTACTGTTAATACCGTTACCCTATTATGGGCTGTGTTGCTGTATTATGGACTAGCCAAGAAAGAAGACTTGACTGTCCTAGTTGATAAATCACCTGGAGACAGACTAAAGAGTAACAAGCTACTGAAGTTCATCCCACACAGGTAAGGAAGAGACAGCAGGTAGGATTCCCCCCATAATAGTACTCACAGCCCCAGGCATGCTCCAGTCAGACTTCAGAGGATTAATTCAGCACCTGTGTTGGTGTCAGAGATCAATAACTCTTAGGCTTTTATTTATCATCTCTTTAGTGAAAAGCTCTGTGGCTCAGCTCATGTTGTTCTGATTTCTGTTCTCTTGTTCCTGTGAACTACAGTTGAGAAGTGCAGGTAGACAACATACTATAGAGACGTGATGTACCTTGAAACTCAGGATATTGAGGCACTGATTCTAAGCAGTAGTACCCTATTGCTTTTTCCTTTTAAGTTTGTTTATTGCATTGGATCCATGGGGAACTGATCTACATTGCCTGTAAGCTAGAAAAAGTATGTTGGAGTGTGTACAAAAATGATTACAGGTAGGTGCAATGTTTTGCAGCCAAATGAATTCCCTGACACAGCTGAAGAGGGGACAGGCATGCCCCAGGACCAAGAGTAAATGCTGTGGTGGAAGGAAACTCCTTTAGGCAGTGCTGCTGCTGCTGCATCTTCTGTGTTTTAGACAATTCTGAAATTCTTTATTCAGACACAGTGGTAAATATAAGAGATCTAAAGATTCCTCTTTTAATAAATGCAGTATATATCCAAAGGGTTTGGATTACCTGTTTGCTAACCAACTACAAGTTGTGCTTTGGGATTTGGCACACACATCTATGCCAATATCTGTACTGTTAGCATGGCATCCTCACCATGTTTGGATCTATTCTGACATAGAAATTGCTTTCTAAAGTAGATTTAATAGTAGATTTTGCCCCCTTAAATTGAGGTTGGGGCAGTTAACCTGCAAGTCCTTTGTTCTTAATTTGATGTTACAAATAATCCAATACTGGTTTTTTTAGTGTTACCCATCTAACAACAAATCTGCTGGAGGAACTGAGGACTCCTCTGTAAGTTGGTTCTTACAGTGTTTATGTTTGCTGGTTTTGGCTGTGGTAGAGTTAATTTTCTTCACAGTAGCTGTTATGGGGCTGTGGTTTGGATTTGTGCTGAAAATGCTATTGATAACTGAAGGATATTTTTGTTACTGCTGAGCAGAGCTTACACACAGTTAAGTCCTTTTCTGCTCCTTACCCCAACCTGCCAGCAAAGAGGCTGGGACTGCACAAGGATTTGGGAAGGGACACAGACAGGACAGCTGACCCCAACTGAACTAAGGGATATTCAGATCATATCATGTCCTACTCAGAATACAAAGCTGGGGAAAGAAGCAGGAGGAGGAGACCATTAAGCATGATGACGTTTGTCTTCACTGTTATGAATGATGGAGTCCTGCTTTCCTGATGATGGCTGAACACCTGCCTACCCATGGGAAGTGGTAAATGAATTCCTTGTTTTGCTTTGCTTTTCTCTACCTATTAAACTGTCTTTATCTCCACCCATGAGTTTTCTCACTCTTACCTTTCTGATTATCTCCCTGACCCACTGGGGCAGGGCTGGAGTGAGCAGCTGTGTGGGGCTGAGTTGCCAGCTGGGGTTAAACCAGGACTGTTTGCATATTATTTGTATTATTTGTATGATGAAAAAAGAAGGCTGAAATGTGCCCTAAAGCCATCTGGAAAAAAAAAAAGACTAGATACTATCCAAATGCATTTGGTGTAACAGAGGAGGTTGCTGACAGAGGCTGCACCAATCCTATTCGAGGCCTATATAGGATTTGTTCTTTGCAGAGGCTGCATGATAAACTCTTGACTTTGCAAAGTCAAGATCAGGAACAGCTCCTTGGTCTCAAGGTAGGCTCTGTTATTAGGTGGTTTTCAGCTACTTTAATTAAGCTATCTGGAAAGGAATGCTTAAAAAAGCATGTAGATGAACAGCATGACTATTTACAACATACTTAAAAAATAGAGCAAGCACAGTTCTTTAGAGTGTGAGTGCAAAGTGGGATTCTGTACAGCCTTCTATGAGCCAAGATTGTTTACTCATTTATCCAAAAGCAGAGGAAAAATTCAGGTTGTGTAAAATAGGCAGAACTGAATTTCCATTGGTTACAGTGTAAAACAACTTTCATCTCAGGTGGGTGTCCAGCTTCAAGGTTTATATAAAAGAATTGTTCAGATATCGTTGCAATATCCACTGGATGACAAGTTGGTTGCTCTGGTAACTTGTTATTTAATGTTTGAATGGTGATATAAATAGCAACACAGCATATCTTGTTGTCATGCATTATCATGGTGATCTAAGAGATGTTACCAAATTCAGTTTTGAAATCTCTACAAAGCACAATACGTTGATACTTGTGTGTGAGAGAGAGAGAAAGAGCTCAAAGTCCCTTTTTTTAATAATGCAGTCCCAGCATAAAGGCTGCATAGAAATATTATTCCATTCAGATAACACTGAAATGTCATCAGAAGAAGTATCTTTCATACAAGGCCACAAGAAATTAAAAAAAAAATCCAAACAAACAAAAACAAACCTCTACTTTCCTAAAGTAATGGAAACTGTTCTATTAGAAATCATAGAAACTCTGCTCTCCAAGACAACCTGGCTTTCAAGTAAAACAAGTAGTCCAAAAGTTTCATTTAAAAACTCAAACACAAAGAGTAAAATAGATAGGTAGTAGAAATGAGAACTTGTGTTCCCATTTAGTTTAGTTTGGTGAAGTGCTGGGTACAAAACCAAGGAAGAGAAAGAGTAATTTTAATAATAAAATGTGCTCACCTCTCAGGATGGCTGAATGCCATGATAAATGATTTCTATCTGTAACGTTTTTAGTTCTCAGCAAAATTGTTCTTTCCAGACAAATCACCCACTACTGAATTGAATTTCGCAAAGTTCTCTGAATTGGTGTTGAGGGTCCAAACAGCAGGCTCTAAACACATACCCAGAGAGTTCAGTCTAGTGCTGGATTATTCGAGTTTATCATGACAAAGTTTGTAGTCTGTAAATATTAAGACATTAAAAAACATTTTACAAATTTAAAAGAGAACAGGTTACACCCTAAATATACCTTAAATACCCTAAAGGCATCATTTGTATAAATAGTTTACAAATAGTATCACTCTTACTGGGGAGTTAGCATGGTTAGTGTCTCCAATCTTTACAGTGCATGCATTGAATAGGTAATTATAGAAGTAAGTTATAGACACCTGAAGATGCAGGTATTTTACAGCACACCTCTCTGTGCAACTGCTCCTCACTGGTGACTGAGCTGGCTGAGTATCTGAGGTGGCTTTTCATAACTCAGTACTGAGATCAGCCTGGAGTCCAATGGTGACCAGCGTGTCTTGACACTTGAAACCATTTTACCAAGTGTGTCTTGTAAGTTGTGCTGAACTTACCATAATTAGATTCATACTGTTCTCCAAATCAGTTAATTTTAATTGTCATTGTTTTAGCTACACAAGCTCTAGTCACATAAATTATGGCAGTGATACTATCACAGTGACTATGTTATTGCTTTCCCAGTTGAGTTGCATTAATAGATTTGAGGTGTTCAGCTTCTCTGTGACTGTTTTGGGAGTGAAAAAAGAGTTCTGACACAAAAAAAGTGCTTAAGTTCACTCTTCTCCTTTTTTTGGGGGGGTATTAGGAAGTAATCACACACAAGTCACTTTGTTCTTTCAGCTGCAAGGGAAGAAATTCTTTAGTTTGCAAACATACTCCTTCCCAATGTCCTTTGTGCCTCAAAATATTCATACCAGTAAAAATAAAGATGATTTTATAGGTGCAGTGTTTATCGGTGACTTTTTGTATGCAGCAAATCTTTCCTAGGAGTCCTTTCATGTTACTGTGGTGTGAAGGTTAGACAGCACAAAGGTAACTCATTTAATTAGAGCTTATTTCCTCTTTTAGCTAGAGACAACCTAGAAAGTCAGTATCCTGTTTCTAACTAGCAGTATCTATAGGCAAAGTTGGTCAGCCAATTGCAGCTCTACATTTACTTTTTCTTTCTCAAGATCAAGAAAATCAAATGAAAGAAAACATAGAAAATGCAATGAGAAGAGCAGGTAGCTGACTTCTAAGCCATATTCTGAGGAAGAAAGCAGGAGGGGGAGTGAAGTAAGAGGGTGCAGGCAGAAATCTGAGCATACTTGAGAAGACACTAAGCCCCATGCACAATCTGTCCCCTGTCATTCACTCAGTGTGGGCCAGATTATTTTTGTATGGAAATGCATTACACTGCTTTAAAAAAAAAGGTTCCATATAAATAATTTCTAGGTCCAGGAGGTATTCTTTGATAAACTTTTGTAGTACTGTTCTTGCTATCCACATTCATTCCTAAGAGGATTGATTGCATTGCTGCTTGAACTCTTAGTTCGACACAGGAATG
Organism: Alethe castanea; assembly: GCA_024734035.1. NCBI lineage: Eukaryota > Metazoa > Chordata > Aves > Passeriformes > Muscicapidae > Alethe > Alethe castanea. The sequence goes on from JANRGV010000073.1 coordinate 7,468,107, forward strand.
GCATTTTTTGAAATATACACAGAGTTTGCTTGTTACAGCAATTCTTTTTGTTTCTCATTTCACAGAGTAACTTATATATCCATTAGTGGTAAGATGTTCCAAGGGAAAAAGTTGTAACTGCACATATTTAAAGGGTACATCATTTACCTTTATTACAACTCTAGTTGCAGCTGTGGTTTCAAAAAATTATCCCAGTGTGCACCATGCTGGTGCAATTAGGAGAAACTGGTTCTTTGTCTTTATAATCCCTCTCTGGATGAGAAATAAGAACATTGATGAACAGAGAAAGCATTGTACTGTATTCTAACTCAGTAAGTCAGCCTGGCCCCATGACAGTTCCTAGAGTAGTAAATCAGACTTGGAGAATAGTTTGGGAAGGGAAACCTAGTTAGAGTGTTTACAGTAAATATAAGAGCTGATGTGTGGGCGTTGAAGTCACAAATCATGTTATATACTAATATGATTTATGCACATAACACCCAAATATAATTATCAGAGTTAACCCCTGTGTACCTGCTGTTTTTAAAATTAAAATGAAGTTATGCTAGTTGCACTTTCTGAACAGTTGATCTATATTACACATGAAGATTTAATAATTTAGTTTATTTTTGCTGACTGAATACACTGTGCCAGACCACAATTCTTTCATTTGAGCAATGATCCTGAACCTGATGAATCTTGAATTCAAATGAACTATTTTAATTGCAATTTCCTTTAAAAAATATTAGTTTTAATGGAGGTATTTCTTGGTCAGGTAATTAAGGATATCATAGGAGACAGTTTGGTACATTGTGCTGTGTGAAACATGTTTAGCAACAATTTTTCAACACAACCTAAATTCTGGAGTGAATTCTTAGTAAGTGGACAAGAAACACCCAACACAACCAAGAAAATGAGCGTCTTCCAGTCTAGAGCTTCAGGGTCATGGTGTTAATCAGTGTGTCTATACTGACTTCATTCTCTGCTCCAGGAGAAACACTATTTATGTTAAGGAACTTTTTCTGCAGAACTGTTTGCATCCTTTATGGTTAACAAATTGCTTTGCCCTCTCTGAATAGCATTTAGGGCAGTCCTGGATTTGATCACTCCCAGACCATTTTTCACTCAATGTGTTTTGTGTGCCCAGCTTTGTTTAGGAAAAACCTTGCTGATCTGCAGCAGAGAAAAGCCCTGGCTGATAAAGTTGTGGACAAGCAGGAGACTAGAGAGTGATCAGCTGCTGGTGTTGACATACTCATCCTGAGCAGTCATGTTTAGGCTTTGGTATAGCAAAGCACTCCTGCTCCATTTTTATTTAATACAATGACTACTTCGCTTAACTGGGGACTAACCTTCCTTCCTACAAACTGCTAGGGACTTCTAAGAAAGATCTGTTGGTGCAAAAATGGAAAAATTATGCTTACATTTCTAAAGACTAATGGATTCTGGAATGTAAATCCATCTGCACACACCCTGAGAGCAGAAATTGTGGCATTGCATATGCCTTCTGTACAATACTCAATCCAAAAAGCTGCAACATTTTACAATTGAGAGTGATGGCAGATATAACTCTATTTTGACTAGCAAACCAAAAAATGTATTTACTTAAGAAAACAGCATTTTTCGTTTTGAAAATATCAAAACAAACTGTGTGCAATTTTGAAAGAAAAGTCCCTCATATCTGTTTGCCCCTTCTGATTGGAAAGAAGACTTACAAAAACTCACTGTGAGAAAGTTTATTGTTTTATTTGTTGAATCATTATTTTCTGAGAAGAAAAAAAATTCAAAGTCTTCTCAGCCATCCTGCTACTTTCTGATTTTTGCTGTTCTAATTTCCATAGGTAAAGAAGCATGTGCTAGTGATTCCTGGAATTACATATGAATATTTTAGTTTGTCATCTTGAACTCAGATCAGATTAAAATTCTATGACCTTCAACAGGCAGCATCTTTCTGTGGAGGGATTTATTCCTTTGAGTTTGACTCATGCTCTTAACTTTGATACATGTTTTTGCTTTGATAAAAGGATTTCTGTAGTAACTCCTTGTTAACCAAGTTATAGATGGATTTGTAGAGTTTATTATTATACTCAATTCAGTTTGAAAACTCCCTTAGTAACTAGACATTTGTTCCACATCTCTGTCTTGATCAAAATACTGAAAGTTTATGAGGTGATAGAGACCTACTCTCTCAATGTATAATCTTGTACTTGGTACTGGACCCATTAAAAGAAAACTGTGCTGGAATCCCATTAAAATAGTCAGCAGCTTAGCATCTCACAGAACACCAAATAGAAGACTATAGTGGATTCACAAAGGAACAGGCTATTTTTCCAAGAAAGACCTAGTCCAACACACCTGGCCTGGCTTGCATTGCCAACACAGGTTATGGCCCATCCTTAGTGTCTTGGGTTGCAATACAGGATGTGACCAAAAATGTGTATTCTATCACAATCTGTTGGGTGGGGCAGTGACCCTTATCTCTGTGGCACATACTATCTGCTAATGGGCCATCTTTAAAACCAGGTGGGGCAATCATCTTTATCTTTTCCACAACCCATCCTCCCTCCAGG
>JANRGV010000073.1:7474088-7514297 GCA_024734035.1 Alethe castanea
CTCGCCAGCCCCCGCTGCCTGCCACAACAAAGAGCCAGACACAACAAAAGCAGCATATGGCCAGAGCCGCGCGGGGCTGTAAATTAAACATAAAGGGAAGATTAGATAATTAATGAGCGCTCCCGGGCCGGCCCCGGGGGAAGGGGAAGGGGGGAGCTGCCTGCTGCGGGGAGCCCCGAGCCCCCCGCCCAGCCCCGGCGGGGAGGGGGCCGGGGGGCACCTGTTGGGAGGGAGGATGGGCAGCGGCCGGGCCAGCCTCGCCAGCTGCTCCGGGGCGCAGCCTAAGAGGATTAGCGGGGGCATCCCCCCCCGGCAAAAGGGCTTGAAGCTGCAGGGCTGGGGGTGGGGGTCCCTTGAACCCCCCCACGCGCCGTGTCGCCTCTGCCCCTATGCCGGGGGGAGGGGCTTGGGCTCGCATGTTGCATCCCTGCATCCTGCATCCCTGAATTCTGCATCCCTGCACCCTGCATCACTGCACCCCTGCATCCTGCACCCTGCATCCCAGCATCCCTGCACCTCTGCATCCCTGCACCTCTGCATCACTGCACCTCTGCATCACTGCACCCTGCACTCCTGCATCCTGCACCCCGAATCCCTGCATCCTGCACCCCTGCACTACTGCATCCTGCATCCCTGCACCGCTGCACCCGGCATCTCTGCATCCCTGCACCCTGCACTCCTGCACCCTGCACCCCTGCATCCTGCACCCCTGCATCCCTGCACCCTGCATCCCTGCACCCCTGCATCCCTGCATCCTGCACCCCTGCATCCTGCACCCCTGCATCCCTGCATCCCTGCACCCCTGCATCCCTCCCCGGGCAGCATCCCGAGGGAGGGGGCTGGGCTCGCATCCTGCATTCCTCTGCCTCAAACACCGGCATCCACAAACACGCAGAGGGATTCAGTGTGATCCCCCTGCCCGTGCTACCACTCCCATTCAGGGAAGGTGGATCCTGCCCTGCCACGAGCACAGAGCCCTTCGGAATGCCCCAAATCCACCCTGCTAGGCAGGAGGGGAAACTGAGGCAGAATGGGGGAAAACAGGCAGGAGGAGGGACACTGAGGCAGGAGGAGGGACACTGAGGCAGGAGGAGGGACACTGAGGCAGGAGAGGGACAATGAGGTGGGAGGGGGAAACTGAGGTAGAGGGACACAGAGGAAAGAGAGGGGAAACTGAGGCAGGAGAGGGTGAGTCCATGCTGGCGGCTCAGATCTGAGTGAGGGCAAATTCGGGCTGTCCCCAGCAGCCCTGGAACCTCAGCACCGGCATGTCCTGGCGGGCAGGGGGAGGAGGGGTACCCCGGGAAGGAGGTGCCAGAAAGAGCTTCAGGCTCGGCCCGGCCAGGGGAAGGAGTTAATCCCATTATTGGCAGGCTCACAGATGGCGGCTGCACTATTCCCCTGCTTAGCAGATTGAACAGATCAGGCAGGAGGGAGGGAAGGAGGGAGGGGGGGATCTCCTCCCCAAACACCCACAAAACAGGGGGATGAGGGGCTGTGAACACCCCCCTGCACCCCAGGAGAGCTGGGACACGCAGGGGTGCTGCCCTGCTCCCCACAACTGCACCCCTTGCCAACACAAACCCATCCACTCTGCCCTGGACAAGGGGTGGCTGACACAGCAGGGTACTTGGGGACACCCCTGCTGTCCCCAGGCCAAACCTGCCACCCCCCAGATTCCCCGGGAGGTCAAGGGCCAGGTCCTGTTTCCCTGGCTCGGGGAGGTTTCAGCAGCTGCTCCCAGGGCATCAGCAGCCAGGGCTGGAGCCCAGGATTAGGGAGTGTGGGAAAGGCCTGGCAGGAAGCCAGGGACAGAGAGGCTGGAACGTCCTGAGCAGGGAGGACAGCCGAAAAGGGACGGAGGGAGGGACGGAGGGAGGGACGGAGGGATGACAGGAGGGTGGGAGGGACGAGGGAAGGAGGCAGGGAGGGAAGAACAGAAGCCAACAGCTCCTCACCCCCGTGACACCAGCGAGGAACCGCAGGACTCCAGCCAGGCCTCTCCATCCCTGCCACGAGCTCAGCAGGGCTCAGCGACCTCCACCCCACCACAGCCCCCCAGAGACCCCACAGAACCCCGGGGGCCAGGTCCTGGTGGCTCCCAGCGGGCAGGAGGAGGCCAGCTCCAAAGCAAAGCTGCCCACTTGCCTTTTGGAAAACAGTTGGGAAACACTGCACCTTTGATTCTGCGGGGTGAACAGCAGTGCCCAGCCTGGCACCCCACAAAATAACCCCCCCTGGCCACCTGCATCAGCCCCCCACATCCCTCTCATGGCACCCCCACCATGGGGAGGGCACAAGGCGAGACATCCCCTTGCAGAAAGCACTGAGCACCACGCTGGGGGTTGCCAAGGCAATGGGAGAGTGGGAATCTGGCTGGAAAAGGTTGGGGATGCAATCCCACAGGGCTGGGAGCCCCTCCAGCACACCAGAATGCAGTGGGAGATGGGTTGGGGGACCATGGCACCCCCAATTACCACTCCAGGATGGGATGTACCAGTGTGCCTGGCCCCACTGCTCAGCATTGGTGTCCCCATGCCAGTCCCTAACTTCGGGGGGGTCTCTGCAGGTTTCGGGGTGCAGGAACTGGAGTGAGCACAGCCCCAGCATCCCAAAACAGCTCAGCTCAGCTGAGGGAATCCTGGCCAGAGAGTGACCCCCAGCAGGAGGGGACAACCCCAGAGCCCTGGGGACACCGAGGGGTACCGAGGGACAGCCCTGTCCACACTACAGCACAGGATGGAGCCCAGGGCAAGACCCCATAGGGTGAGAGCTGCCAGGAGGATGGGCAGGCTGCTCCTCAGCCCTTTGTGCCTCAGTTTCCCCTGTCATTCTGGCCTTGTGGCTGCAGGCAGGATCACCACGGGCAGTTTCACCAGTCCCTGCCCAGCCCACTGGGAGCACGGTGACAGCTCTGCTCCCAAACCTGCCCTTCCAGGAGCTCCAGCACAGCTCCCAGGGACCCACCCCAGCCACTGGCACAGGGCACAGGGTGCTTGGTGGCCACATGGCGAGCTTCCCTCTCTACTGCCACTCCATGTTTGTGCCTCAAGAGCCAGGCCAAAGCCCTGCTAAACTCACTCTGGGACTGCTGCCTCCACCCCACCCCAACACAGGGCTCCCCAAAACTCAGAATCCCCCTCTGGAAGCTCAGCCCAACCCCGCTGCTCCCACAGACCAGCTGTAAGGATGCTCAGCCATCCCCAGCTTTTTTTTGGGGAGATACCCCCCCCATTCCCAGCTGGCAGTTCCCAACCATTCGAGATCTGAGGATCCATCAGCTGGGAGCAGACAGGTTGGGGCTGGGAGCTGCCTCCCGTGCCAGCCCAGACAGGCTCCCAGGGGACTAATACCGGCATGTAAATATTAGATACTTCTGTCTCCTCTGAGGCCAATTACACAAATCGTGGCAGCTCCCGCAGGACTCTCCGCTCCTACTTACTGTATCATCATTAACAGCTTATTAGAGAACAGCTGCTCCAAGAGGGGGAAACAAAAAAAAGGAGAAGCCAGCAGGAGAGGCAGGAAGGAGATGGGCACGTAGGAGGATGAGGAAGCATGACCTCCACCCTGCCCCAGCACTCAGGGACACCAGGAACATCACCCCCATGGTGGCACTGGTGTGCTCAGCCCTCCCTGCAAACCCAGCAGCAAACCAAAAGTCCAAAAATCACCGTGGGATCTGCTGTGGGATTCCCAGAAGCTGCTGGGAAGGGGACAGAGGGATGGGCCTTGTTGCTGTTGGACTGGGAGGTGGCTCCAGGGAAAGCAGGAGTAAGTCACCAAAGCATGCTGGCACCCCTCAACCAGGGGAATTTTGGGGTTGGGAGGTCCCTTCATGCCCAGAGGGAGGATATTCCTCAGCCCCTGGGTGCTGGGATGGGAGGACAGGAGATTTAGGAACAGCTCCCCAGCACAACCCAGCCTCCCTGAGGGAGGACACACATTCCCTAAACCAACTGCAACATCATTAAAAGCTGCAGCTAATTGCAAGCCAGACACTCCTTGCCCTCCTCCTGGTCTCCCAGGGGTGACAGCAGCCAGGCTGGGATGGCAGGGGGGTATTTTGGGGTGCCACTCCCTCCGAGTGCAATTAGGCACCGTCAAGCCCATCCTTGACACCCATTCACGTCCCCTGCGGCCACCAAGGCCAGCCGGGGTCGCCAGCGGGGTGGCCACGGCTGCCTCTGGGGTCAGGACAGGGCGGCCACGGGCAGGTGTCCCTGCTGGGAGGATGTCACGACATGCCTGTGGTGCGCTCTAGCGTCAGGCAGCATTAATGCACTGCTGGCAGCAGGCACCAGCTGGACACGGGTGTGGGGACACACACCTGGACACACACACACACAGGGACACTGCCACTGCCACCAGACCCCCCTTGGGCAGGGGACACGGTCACCACTGTCCCAAACTGGGGGCACTGGGGGGCAGCTGTCCCATGCTGGGGGGGACAAACCACCCCAGGCAGGGGCAGATGCTCTGCGGAGGGGAGGGGGAGAGGGGCTCCCCAGGGCTTTCGGGGGCCGGGGAGGCAGCAGCTTCCCGTCTGATTGCTAATTATCCTCGTTATTCCGTGTCAGACACTTTATGAAGCACCGGAGTGATTTGCTCTTTCCCTGTAATTAGGCACGTTGCAATTACCATCTAATTCAAGTTCAAGCTCCGCGTCCTCGCGACCTTCCCGGCCTCGACACGATGTCCCTGCTTGTCTCCCTGAGGCCCCCCCTGGTGTCACCTGTGCCCTGTGACTGCTTCTCCAGAGAGGCAGGGGCACCCAGGGGCTGGTGGAGGACAAGGCACGCAGCCACCCCCCTGAAAATCCACTAAATGTGACACTAAAAGTCCCAAGCCAGCTTTGGAGCCCACCCTCCAGGAGGATGACAACGCTCCTGAGCATCCCTGAGCCCTTGGGACACAGCTCACAGCCACACACAGCTCCCAGCCAGCTGCCACTTTGTCCCCTGTAGTGTCATTTTAGATTCCACAGGACATATTTAACACATCCACGTCACACCCTCAGTTCCCATTCCCACAGGGACAACGGCAGAGAAACAGCAATAAAAATAACCTACAAGGCTTTTTTTGGGTGGGGAAAAAATGGAATATAGAGAGCAGGAGTGATTGATCACCAGCGTGGCACTGGGATTCCCTCTCCCCACCTGGCTCGTGGCATTTGCTCCAGGAAGAGCCACATCCCCTCCTGGAGCATCCCAAAAACGCCGCCCCGGGCGCTGCGCCGTGCCAGGCTCCGGTGGCACCGGAGTCCCCGCAGAGGGATGCCCCCCCTTCTCCTCCCAGCAGCTAATTAATCCTTCTGCTCAGGCAGAGCTCATTAGTGCTGCTGCAGCGTGGGGCTGCTCCGGCCACCCGGCACAGCCGCCCTTCCCAGCAGAGAGCAAGGGCAGTGCCAGGGGCCAGCGGGCACTGCCTGCACCACGCCCGCCCTGGCCTCTGCTTCCTGGCCCCCTCAGGGCCTTTCCTGCAGGCTGGTGGGGTTTTTCCAAGCTTACAGCATTTAAAAAAAAAAAAAATAAAAAATTAAAAATTAAAAAAAAAAAGGGAGAAAAAGGAAAAAAAAAAGGAGAAAATAAAAACGAGAAAGAGGCATGAGGAGGTGGAGAAAAGGAGAAAACCCCCTCCCCAAGCTTACAGCATAAAATAAAAAAATTTAAAAATTAAAAAAAAAAAAGGAGAAAAAGGAAAAAAAAGGAGGAAAAAAAAAGAGAAAGAGGGGTGAGGAGGTGGAGAAAAGGAGAAAACCCCCTCCCCCCTGAGCGTGAGCAGGAGGGAGCAGCGGCCAAGGAAAGCAGAGGAGTCAGCCAAGTGCCTCTCTCCGTGGCGGCAGGGCGCGAGTGGGCCGCCCTGCAAATGTTTTGAATTTCCAAAACAGAAGGGAGAAGCCAAGAGCTGCCGAGTTCCCCCACACGCCAAGAAGGACAAAGGGCATCCCTGTGTGCTGGAGGGCAGGGCGGGTGCCCTGCAGCCCCCCGGATGTGCCAGCTCGGGGGATGTGGCACAGGGGTGCTCCCAGCCTGGCTCTGGATGGATGCAGGGAGGGGAAATGGGTTCTGGGTGAGGGCTGGTCACCCGTGGGGATGATGGGTGAATAGCCCTGAGCAGAGCCTGGGGTGATGCAACACCAGCAAAAAGCCCCCAGCTGCCTGTCCTGGCACAGCAGGAGCCTCCCAGCTCCCATCCTCCTGGGAACTCACCCGCTTCAAGAGCCAAATGTGCTGGAAAAGCCCCGAAGCCGGCGTGCTCCAGGCTCTCCTTGCTGCAGGAGACGCCGACACTGATCCAGAAGGAAATCCCAGTGCCCACCCCGGCTGCTGGCAGGGATGTGAGGATGCTGCATGGGTGGTCCAGCCCCTCCGAGTGATCCCATCCTGCAGGGTGACGCTGTGCCCCAAAAAAGCAGAGCCCACCCCAAAGGGAAGACGGGAGATGGGGCAGCATCCATGGGAATGCCAGGGGACCCCACACCCCTCCCTCCCCTGCAGATTATAACCTCACACAGATTATAATCTTCAATTATTAAACCCCAACAAATCCAAACTCCATCTGCCTAATCCTGCCCCCCCCCAGCATAAACCCCTTCCCAGGGGGATGGGGGGGAGTGAGGCAGCCTGGATGCCAGCCCTGCTACTGGGAGGGGTGGGAGAAGCCACGGGGGGAGCCCCCCCAGCCATGCTGGGAGCAGGCAGGGAGACAATATCGCTTCCACCCTCCCCACATAAGTGGCTGAGACAAAGGCCTATTGGTTTCCTCTGATTTCTCTTTTCATGCATGTCAGTGAAGGTGTGTTTCCATGGCACAAAGGAGCACTATTCAATTTTCAAACATTTTTTTATGTATTTGAAACACACCAAGGTGTTTGGGATATCTACCCCCTGCAGAAGCAATTGGAAACCATGTGAGATATTTTAAGATGTCTAAAATGGAATAAAATATTTAAGTCTGGGCAACTGAATCCTAAACCAGATCATTTTACTGCAAATTCAGAGATTGCTCTGACACAAATGCCATAATCTTCTTGGTTGAGCCACCTGCATCCAATGGCTCAGTCATCAGACCCAACCCTCTGGTGTTTTCTTGGTAAATGCTGACATATTTCAATATCTATGCTTGTGGTACTAGAATAAAGTTGGTTTTGGCCTTTGTCACTTTTAGTTCACAGAAGTAATCAAAACAGCACTCTGTAAATTCTTTGGAGCCTTTCTTGCTACAGGCAATAAGAGATTTGCCACTAACTTCAGCAGAGCCATTTATGAGCCCCATGTTTAATTAACACATAATTCAGAGTGTCTAATAGGATTGATGTGTATCTGAATTAAAACTGCAAATAAAATGGTGCTAAGGGATAGAAGCAGAGAACAGACTTTAAATCTCATTTCAGGACCTGAGCGCGGATGGCAGAAAATACCATGGGCTTCAGACTGGGAAGAACTTGGCATGAGATAAAAGGCTTAAGCCAGGATTCATTCAACTTCCAGTGCTGCTCAAAGGATGAAACCATCTGAGATTTATATATTCACTGCTTGACTTGCCCACACAAGGCCTTGAATGCCACTGGAATTTCATTTTTAGAGGACATCAGAAAAACTGACACAAAATGTTGGATGAAGAGCCTGCAGGACGCTTTTGGCTGGTCCACCTGAGCAGTCAGACATTTTGAGATTGAGAGTGGTTCTCTTCCAGATTCACATAATCTCATTTGGAGCTTTCCCTCTGTTAGAATGCAATGTGAGACAGGCTTTCAAGCCCTTTCCTCTGGTGCTAATCCTCCAGTGAATATTGAGTCAGGGTTTTGAAGAACTGCTGAAAAAATGACAAGTCAATGAGCATTGCTCCCTTCCCTGCCTGTCTGCTCAAGTAAGCCCAGTGGGGCTAGGAGAAGGAGAAATAAAAGAAAAAAACCCCAAATATCCCTAAACCAGAAGCACTATATTGCTGTTTAAATTAGGAAGATCAGGTCATCAGAGATAGTCTATTTGTGACAGCTTAAGAAATTCTATTGTTCTTACTGTCACCGTAACTCTGCTGTCTAGGCCAAAGCAAGTAGCTGCTGTACTCTGTAACACACGTCTCCCTCATGCCCTAATGTCAGGGTAGGATAGTGCCACACTCCCATTTTTTAAAGAATTGAACACTGACATAACAACCTTCCCTTTTCCTCTTCCCCGTGTTTGGAGGGAAGCAGCTGCATTCACCCTGCAGAGCTGTACAGTGCCACAGCGAGCCAGGAGCTCATGCTGCTTCTGCTTTTCTTGGGGGAGCTGAGAATAGCTGAAAGCCACACTGCATCTTGCAGAGGTAAAATCCTCCATTTGCCAGTTCTGTCCTGGTGGGTGAGAGGCAGAAGGAGCTCCCTGTCACAGAACCATGACACAAAGAGGCAGCCAGAGCTCCCTAATGGGACCCAAAGAGCTGCATAAGCTCAGCCTTGCATAAGCTCAGCCTTGGTGCCTTGCCTGTGTTTAGGTCCCCAATGGCTTCAAGGCTCAAATTCACATTCCTGCTTTCTTTCCCTCCTGCCAGTTTTGTCTCTGCTCAAATCTTTTCTGTTGATGTTGGTTTAGGAATCTCCACCCTCTTTTTAGCAAAAGTTAACTGTTTTCTGGAAAACTGCAGAATTTGCAGCCCTGGGAACTGAGATTTTCAGTGCACTCACAGGCCAAGCAATAAGGGCTTCTTTATGTGTGTCTCAGGGCAATGTTGTGTGGAGAATCTAAATTTCCTGTGTTATCTCCTTGATTCCCTGATATACTCAGAAGGGGATATCATCACTGGGAGGCAGAGAGGCATTAATATCTGATATTTACAGTGGGCAAAAGCAAGAATTGTTATGTCTATTAAGAAGAGGCTACTAAATACTGACAACTTTAGCAACCAGCTTTGATTCACACTGACATACTCTCCATCCTTTCCTCCCTCCATCCCTCCTCTCACTTTCTTCCACTTTCACTTGATTTCTGTTTCACTTTCTATTTTTGTCTTTTAAAACTAAAGATATAAAATCTTATCTCAATTTCTCTCTCTCATAGAAAATATCCTGAGAGCACAGATTTTAGTCAATATGTCATCAATCCCTAGTACTAAGCAAGAGATTAATATTCCAAGTAGAATATGCAGTTTGTTTCTTTGGGTTAAAGAGGTTATTACAGGTTGTATATAATTTTATTGCTTAGCAATTTTATCTAATAATAGGTGCAAAAGTGTAGCAAAGATTAATTAAGGAAGCAAAGGAAAATCCAGCAGGAATGACGTCTGAAGCAACAGTATTTGTTTTCTGTGAGGCACAAATTCTGGAAAAGAATGTTCTGCTCTTCATCATAAGATGGAAATAAGAATCAGGGGAGTGAAATGGAGAAGAGCTGGTAAGGGTTTAAGGGTGGTGTTAGTGGCATGACTAATCAAGCAGAGAGAATAAATTGAAAAAGAGTCACACTTTCTACAGAGTCACAAAATGATGGAAATAGAACTGTCATTACAGATGCTAATTAACAGGGCTCTGTATCTCTCAGCTTTGGAGTTCAAACCAGTGGGAAGTCTATGCAACAAGCAGCATGAATTTCACACACACTGATTGTCCTGAAGAAATTCCTTGTGGCTGCCAGTGCCATAACATTATCGCAGACTCCTGTTATTATTATTTTTGAGAAAATGTGTTTCCATGTAAAAGCACATTATTAACATTTCAAACTATCAAACATATGTATGTAAATCCCTAAGAAGTTTACATGTTTTCTGGACATAGCATTAGTAAGGTCAGAACTTGATTATTGCATTTGTCTCCTGGGAGGATGTCTCAAAAGGGTGAGGATCCTAGAGACAACTCTTCTCTTTAACTCCATGTTCAAGAGTAGTTAGAGAAGTCTTCCAGCCAGAAAATCCAGGTTCTTGCATGTGGGAGTTTGTTGTATCAAGAAACTCTTGGTACAGTTCATGCTCCATTTTCAGTAACCACTGAATAGGAGGAAGTTCAGAATCTTGCAGGGATGTTCATGTTATACCATTGTTTCTAAGGGACAAATGAGATAATAAAGTCATCCTACTGAGAGTCTGATACTGATCTCAGGACTTGAATAGCAAGGATTTAAAGGAGTGAGATAATATCAACTAATAAGAAAAACAGATATTGTTGAACTGACTTTTATAGAGTCCTCTGAATAAGTGTATAGATGGCAAATTAATGCTGACAAGGTGTATTTCTGTTGGACTGCCTAGAGACGAGCTATTTGATCTGTATTACTCATGGTATTTATAAATATTTAGGAACTAAATCCTGTTTCATAGCTGATAAATTTGGTGTTGATTGCAAGGTCAGGAAAGTAGGATGAAATAAGCTGATAGGTGGTTGATATAGAGTTACTAAAACCACTTGTTAAAGAGAGTTTATGTCAATAAGATTAGACTAATTTGCCCTTTTTTTGGTCCTTTGGGAATCAGACATCCAAACCTGCCCCCAAGTTCCCTTTGTGATCTGCAGAGAGCAGTGCACAGATCCAAAGGATGTTTTTTCTCATTCAGAGAGGATGATGATGATGATAACCTTTTTTCCCCTTAATCAGAAAAGAAACACAGGTGTTAACTTGAAAGTACAGCAATTATCAGCATCAAATGGATTAAAACTTGCTGAAGGATAGGAATGTATGCACTGCTGCTCAACCCACTTAGCAGAGTATTGAGGGATGATTTTGTCCTGTGCATAAAGAGAAGTGATGGCTGATGGTTACATGCCTGTATTTTCAGATTGGAAGTAAGGTACTTATTTTTAACAGCAAATGTTATTTATTTCTCAAATGCTTTAAGGATAGTTTCTCTAGATCTTGTATAAGGTTTTTGCTTAATTAAACAGGACTAGTCTTCATTAAAACTGTGATTGTGTAAAAAGGAACAAATTCAGTGAAATTCATGACCTGCAATTCATAAGAATTGAGCCAGAAGCTCACAGCACACATTTTTTGCTCTATCAATGACTAACTGTACACATACCTCTCTTTAGGCACTAACAGTGTAAGAACAGAAATAGAAGAACGGGAGAAGAAGCAGTATTGAGCATGATCACTGCAGCAAAACACACTTGATTTCTTTGTTAGGATTTTACTTCACATCAGGAAACCAGCTCCAGTTTCTGATCAGCTAGGCTAAATTGAATTTTTTAAAAAAATATTTTTACATGCACATATTTCCGCCGCCCCCCCCCCCCCCTTTTCTTTTTTCAGAAATACAAAACTGCTTGCTAGTGAATTATGATTTTCTGTTCTGGCCGTATCTCCAAATATCAGGCTGTTAGCCAAAATTAACATGGCATTCGTACATTTTGTCAGAATAATTAATGAGGATATGCAAAATCAACCCAATACCTGTTCCTGGGGATGTCCAACCCTATCTGTCTCAAGGCCTTTTATTTCACCCTCTTGACCCCTCCCTTTTAGTCATGCTCCAAATCTCTCCTTACTCATAAATTTTCCTTATGAAGCAGTCATGTCCCATGGGGTACCAACACTGTCAGTGTGATCCCAAACAGTTTTTTGTGCATGTCAGATAAAGTTTTCTGATTCCCAGAGAATCCATCCCCAGAAGGGTCCATACAAGCAGGCAGGGGGCCCATGCACTCCCCAGCCTCCCACCAGCCTTCAGTGAGCTCACTTTTGGTTTTGCTGTTCTGCAAACCAAACCATGATAGGTATGAGCTCCAGATCTGTGCACTTCTCATTTTCAGGCAAACTTGGAGTTTTACCACAAGCTTGATTTTCTCAGGGAGGATCTGCTGAAGTAAAGTCCAGCTCCTTGCCCAGGAGCTACAGTACTGTTCCAGCACAGATGAATTTCCTTTGAGAGGAAAGTATTTTACTTCAAAAACAGAAGCAAAATACTTGAGCATCTACTAATAACCTCTCTGTTTAAGAACTCACAAATTAAAATATTTTTATTATATTCAGCTATTTGTGTTCCAAAAGAAAAAATAAAAGCCAAAGAAAACTAATATTTTCTATCCCTCCATTTAGGTATGGAACAAATTAATTCCTAATTAATATTTAAGTGCTGCTGGTACTTTACATTGGGGACTATAAAGGTTATTAAGAAGAAGAAATCACTATATATACAGATATATACAAATGTATGGCTTTCATTTCAAAGTCCTGGCTGGGCTGGAGTAAAAGGTCTTTAGAATAAATTGTGTCTTTAGATGAATCTGATGGCATTTTCAGAATTGCTTTGGAGCAGATTTTTCAGATGTTTTAATATTTCCTTTGTTGGGTGCTGCCCATTTATTGCCACAGCTGGGCAGAGCTCCAGAATCACAGTTCTGCCAGTGCCTACCCCCATTGCACAGACCACTCTACTTCTCTGAGCTAGCTCTGAGCTTTTCAACCTTCAAAATGGAATCACAATGCAGATGATAATGTATTCAAAATGTGCTAATAAAGTTTATGCTAGTCTAAACTGGAAATGATCAATGAAGGTGGCATTCATTTATCTCTCCTGATATCCATGTTACATCTGTGTGAGTTGTAGGATGGGATTGGTTATCTGAAGTACTTGAAGTCCCTTTAAAAACTGGTGAGAAATAACCAATCCTAAATCATAGCTCATCTGATTTGGATTAGGTGTCTACCTTCAGATAGGCTTAACAAAGAAAAAGAGATTCCTACAATATAGATGTCTAAAGTGAGAAGATGCCAACACTACCCCAAGTGATAAGCAGTCAGAGCCTATGGCTTCCAGAGACTGAGATTCCTTTATCCATTTTATATTAAAGAGTTTTATCTGGATAATTTTGCTTCAACCTGCATGCTCAGAAGTCAGTAATATAACACTGGGCCCTTGAAATACCCTCATGTCTTGTCACTTAAACAATTCAAAGGTTGAT
Organism: Alethe castanea; assembly: GCA_024734035.1. Classification (NCBI taxonomy): domain Eukaryota; kingdom Metazoa; phylum Chordata; class Aves; order Passeriformes; family Muscicapidae; genus Alethe; species Alethe castanea. The sequence goes on from JANRGV010000073.1 coordinate 7,486,966, forward strand.
TTTCTCCCTTTGCCTGAGAAATAACTAAAGAACAAAGCTTTCATGGATTCTCATTTGCAAATTGTAATTGCTTCAGGAATAGAAACACTTAACACATATTTCTGACATACAGTTTTGTTTTTTTTTAAAGGAGGAAAAAAAAATCCCAGCTAAAGAAAAAAAACCACTATCCACTCCTGGAATACATTGACAAGACTCAAACCTTATAGGAACAAATGGAAAGGTTCTATAGCCTAATTTGTTTATACTCTGATGCCCAATCAAAATTGTGTAAAAAGATGTCAGTAAAAATACAACTTTGAATTACAATATAGTTGAAATGCATCCATATGATACAATTATAATAAGATTTACTGACTGTAATTGCCATGCAGTTTTTATGCCTCCAAGAACTATGTGAAGCATAAGGATTTACTAACTGTGCTGAATTTTCAATATATATCAGAACTATGGCTGTACAAAACACAGAATCATAGAACAGTGTGATTTGGAATGAACCTGAAATTTCATCTTGTTTCAGACCCCTGCTCTGTGCCAGCCTTCCACCAGACGAGGTTGCTCCAAGTTCCATCCAGCCTGGCCTTGAACACTTCCAGGGATGGAGCACTTACAGCTTCTCTGGGCAGCCTGTGCCAGGGCCTCCTCACCCTCAGATTAAAGAATTTCTTCCTAATACTCAATCTAACTGCCCTCTGCCAGTTTAAAGCCATTTCCCCTTGTTCTGTCCTCTTGTGGTCTTGTAAAAAATCCCCCTGCAGCTCCCTTCAAATCCTGAAAGGTTGCAGTAAGTCACCCTGGAGCCTTCTCTCGTCCAGGCTGAACAATCCCAATCTCTCAGCCTTTCCTCACAGGTTTTCCACCCACCTAAGCATCTTTCTGGCCCTTCTCTGGACATGGTTCAACAAAACATGGCAGTGAATCCTCACAGGGGCTCACCTAAGAGCTTCCTTCTTGATGTCAAACCAGAAACCAGAGCCTTCCTTTTTCTCTTAAACTCGTCAGAAGCTCAAATCTCAAGACAAAACTCGAGGTCAAAGACAGGCTCTTTTTTCTGTCAAAACCTACAGTTTACCCACAGAATTCAGAACTGCAAGGCAGAATTAACATATTAGAAAATTATTTAGTCTCACATGTAAAGGGTGAGGAGATTAATCTCATCTCACTGGAGTGATTTAGAAGTTGCATGTTTAATTTGACCAAACTATTTAGGATCTTTTGTAGTGAAAGGGAAGAGAGGAATTTCTGAAAAGGCAACTCCTCCCATGGTAATGAGATTTCTGCACCTATGTTTGTAAGATAAGCAGGACAAATCATGCATTGGAGATGCCTGTCTTTCCTGATGGATTAAAAAGAAAGCCTAGACAATTAGCTTAAGCTTATCAGCTTTTAAATGTCTCTAGTTAGATGAAAAAAAAGGAGATCCTAAGGCTGTAATCTAATGTAGTGCACGCTCCAAAACTATAGTTGTAGCAGGCGCTTAACTTTTGCTTATAGGGGAAAAGAAACTTCAACTTTTATCTTAACTGCACACAAAAGTATGAGCAAAGAGCTAGGATTTTCTTTTGTGAGTATTGTTATGACAGTTGGCAAAATGAAAGCTTTGTAATGAGGTTTTGTTTTCCCCTCATAAAAATTTCATTGAATTTCTACTTAAATAATCCACAAGAAAGAGATTATTAAGACAAAGCATTTTCATTTATTAGTATTCTCAATATTGTGAGAAGCAAGAATTTAAATTAGTTTCCTTTATTAGATATTTTTAGCTATATGTACTAAACTATGCTATCTTTTAAGTTAAGACCTTTGAGTGAGACTTTTTTATCAACAGGACTTTTCAAGTGGATCAGGTAATAGCATCTTTAAATGTAGGTTCATGGGAAATGATGGCCATTTAGTTTGATTTATATTGCCAAATATAAATGTAGAAATGTCAATATATGGAATAAAAGAAAATTTTTAGTTTTGACCAGCATGAAAATTAGTTGAATACATGTTTTTATGAAAGTCAATATATGGCTTAGATAAAAGACAGTTCTCTGAAAAGTTTGCAAATTAAAGATGAAAAGGGAAGATATTCCCATTCTCTCTGAACAGCAGATTAGTGAGTAAATTGTAGGTAAAGAAGCATGTAACATCTTATCCAGTTCAGTTTCACAGGGTCAATATTTACAAATACATATAAACCCATGTTAACTTAACCTGCAGGATATATTTTTTCAGGCACAGAGGGAAAAGGAAATACATTCAAACTGAAAAAGTATTAGAAATCATATTCACTCTTTACAATGCTCAGGAACAAACCAACCTACACATAGGAAACATAATTACCTGTGAAATCAGATTCTTTGTGATTTCCAAGGTAAGATGGAGACTGGCTCAACTTCTTTGTGGCTTTTGGTTTAATTCTAATCACTAGAAAACCTGAAAACACATATTCTTTTAATGTGATAGAAACAGTAGAAACAAAGTGAAATAAAGTCTTTATGCAAGTCTTCATGCAGAAAATCAGATAATAATAACTTCTATTGAGTTGATTTTGAGCCATCTGAATTTCAGTTGTATGTTATTTTGACAGAAAAGTCATGTCTGTCTTAGACACATCATTCTGAATCTCATTATTGGACAACTGTAACAACTGCATGTGGAAAATGTTTATCTGAATCAAGTAAACTGCTGAAAATTTGTACAATAGAACTGTAGAAGATGAATTTATTTCTTTTTTCAAAGATGGTTACTTTGCTTAATTTCTTGGGAATTTAATCTGGGAATTTTACATGAAATAAACTTGAAAATATTTCTTCAATTGCTTTTTGATTATTTTCTTTTTCCATCTTTCATTTTTTAATATTTTTATATCCTCTTCTGAATATACATCTGGGGAAAAAAGGATTGATATAGTAGTTTAGATTACCTTGCATAAATAATGTCATCTTCTTATTTAATTTTGATCCTACCATATATGTGGATTAAAAAAAAAAAAAAAGAAAAACACCCCTAGCCTGGTGTAGATTTTCTGCCATGTGACCATATCACAGACTGGGAAGCATGTGGCAGTGTTTCTAATATCATAAACAGAACCATAACTGTTTAGTGAGAGACATTTTGAATTACAACATTTCCTCCTTCAGGTCTTTGGATTCAATTCAAAACTGAAGCCAGTACATGTTGCATCATAAAATCTGTGGCTTTTATCCGTCAGTTTAATTCAGAATTTTGCTCTTAAACATTCATGAAATAACAATATGTTTTGATAAATGTAAAATACCAATTGCTTTTGTATCAACAGTATTTTCTTTGAATAACTTTAATTATCCAGTTAATAGGTATTCAAAATCAGAATGGATGCAGTTGAAGAAAAGCTCAGAAAATTAATAATACCTTGAATGCATCCTCTAATCTCTTTAATAACAAAAGCTCACAGCATTTTTCTAAGTTTGGTAAGAAAATTACTTGGCTATTGTTCCCACTTAAATTAATAAGATTTTTGCTATTATGTGCATTTTCACATCACTGGGTCATAAATCTTGGAAAAGAAATATTCTGAAGTGGAATTATAGAGACAATAAGGAGGACAGGGGAAGATCTATGGATGTCATCTATCTGGATTTCTGTAAGGCCTTTGACAGAGAATCCTAAAATATCCATCTCTAAATTGGAGAGAGATGTATTTGATGGATATCCAGAACAGTGGATAAGGAATTATGGATGGCTGTGTCCCGTGAGCAGTGGGCAACAACTTGATCAGGGACCCATACTTGACCCAGCACAATTTCATATCACAGAATCACCAACAGGACCTTAAAGGTCAGGCATGGACCTGGTGAAGTGAGTCCAGAGGAGGATGATGAGGATGGTCATAGGGATGGAGCACCTCTCTTATGAGGAAAGGCTGAGAGAATTAAGGCTGTTCAACCTGGAGAAGAGGAAGGCTCTGGGGAATTTTATTGCAGCTTTTCCACACTTAAAGGCAGTATGTAAGAAAGATTAGGACATGGCCTGTTGTGATAGGGAAAAGGCAATGATTTTAAATTAAAGGAATGTAGATTTAGATTAGATATTAGGAAGAGTTTTTTCACTGAGAAGGTGGTAAAACACTGGCAGAATTTGCCCAGATAGTGGTGGATGCCCCATACCTGGAAACATTAAACAGGGCTCTGAGTGACCTGGTCTAGCTGAAGATGTCCCTGCTTGCTGCAGAGTTGGGCTACATGACCTTTAAAGGTCCCTTCCAACCCAAACTGCCCTATCATTCTATGACAAAGGAAAAAAGATATAATTATTTTTAGGATTCAGATATGGGTTCTGTATATCAATGGTAGACAGGTCATGAATTTAGATCCAAGATACGCATTCAGAGTTTCAGATTATGAGAAACTGTTTTGCTTAAGTGCAGACATCTCTACAACCATCTTGTATATATCCCTCTTCATTTAATAATCCTGAAGTGAGTTTCTTTCTATCACTGGGAACAACAACAGTAACAAGATTTACAACTTGTGTAAGTCTACATAAAAGCTATTTTTGTACCTGATTATGTCTTGGGCATGTTTTGGTGAACCCTTGGCTGCCACTGATTGAAATTTCTCAGCACCCTATAGAGCAGGGCTCCTGTCTGGGAAGGCCAAGCAGAGGAGAAAGTGCAGTGTTCACAGCATGTGCTCTTCATGGACCACATGCCAGCAGCATCAGGATTTTCACAGTATTCCTTTGAGACATTCGGCTTCCACATCACGTAGCTGTGCTGAAGGTCAGCACAGGGGATATAGCTTCAATTTTCTCTCATCTGGAGCTTCCAAACCAATGCTCTCTGTGGATTTGTGTCTCTAATCTCCCCAGGCTGTGGATACTTGACCAATTTTTAATCTCTCCCCAAGCTCTCCCTTGGGGCTCAGCCTAGGCATTCACTGAACAGCCTGCCCCAGGCTGCTCACCTGACTACAGGAGACAGCTAGGGCTACCAATCTAGTTGGGGTCAGGGAAGGAAGGAGAACTTGGGCTAGACCATCCTTCTGTGAAAATAAAAGTGGTTTTGTTACTTCCAGAGTAAAAGTCAGCATGGTGTTTTATTCAACAAATATGTTTCGACCAGTGAAAATACACCTTAATGAGGTTTACGCACTTTAATTGAAGCTCTTGTGAAATACTTCTATGTTTTTTCTTTTTTTTTTTTTTTTTTAATTTCCTTTTTCTTATATCCTGTTACAGCCCTTCTTAAAAACTAATGATCCAGGCACTCTCCTCCTGAGGTACAATAAAAGAAAGGGAACAGGTAAGAAAATCTCTGCATCTCCCTTAGAGCCAGTGCATCCTGCAGATACCTCCCAGTGGTTGTCATTAGCCCTAATGGAAAACAGCTGAGCCCCAGCACAGCCCCACTGTCTTCACCAAGCAGGTAGGTACTTGTGCCTGAAAGGGGATGCATTTGCAAATACTCCTTCAGTCTTACAAGTGTAAGTTATTTGACCATAGAGACTAACTTTGGTGCCATAGGGATAAGCTAAGCTCAAACTTCACTTCAAAAGGGAAACTTTTCACTGCATGAGGAATTTCTTCTTCCCCTTAAAGAGCACATGCATAATGTGTGCCAGCCTGATGGATGGATTTATTTCTGTCTGGCATCTCACATATAAACTGCTTATCAAGGAAATGCTTGATACAGGAAAGATACAAAGATAGGTCTAGGATGAAGCATAACCGATCCTTAAAAAGGCACCTATCATAGGTAGGATGATTCATTATCTATCGTGCCTTCCTCTCTCCATTGATGGTATGAAAACGAAGGACATGATTCATCTGATCTCAATTAAATGTCAGATTAGAGGAGAGAGGAACTGTTCCCCTGAAATATCTGTTTCTCCAGTGATGACTATAAAAGAAAAGAAGAATTACATTCTCAGGAATGGATATTCACTTCATCTAAATAGGTGATCCTTGGGTTTCTTCACCAGGGTCAGGAGTTGAACTTGATGATCCTGGTGGTTCCTTTCCCACTTAAAATATTTTATGATTCTATGAAGTTTTATAGGACTGAAGTTATGTAAGATCAATTAATTTGACATCATTGAACACCAAGAATGAATTAAATTCCAGTTGTTATAGGGTTTCCTCACTTTGTTTCTAGACTATTTTTGATGTTTTTATGCACACTGCATATCATATTAGCTCCTTATTCTTTACTTAGTTTTGAGTTACACTCCTACACAGAATATCAGTACAGTCACATTGGATGAGACCAGAAATCCTCTCTGGAGTGATGGCCTAGAGAAGATCCCTTTCAGAAGAGCATAAGAACCTTTGTCACCTGTTACAGTCCCACATCCAAATAGTTGTAGCTCAGGCACTTTAGGTGTTGGGTTTTATTTCCAAATAAATTTCAGGCCTTACTGGAAGTCAAGGTTTAACTCTGAGCTGGATCTCCATTAAAAGACAAATTTCTGTGACTGAGATATAAATAGATATGTGTTCCTTTTCCATACAGGAAGTCCCTGTATGCACAGGTTACACCATGGCTCTGTGAGTGCCAGGAGGGAGCCTGTGACAGGAGAACAGTGATGCCTCATCTGTGCTAACCAATGGGTTGGGTATCTGAATTTGATCAGGTCAGCATGCTCGAGGATCAGACAGACTTCAACTTTGTGCAATATTTTATCTCCAGCACATAGTGCTTTAAAGCTCAGAAAGTCATTAAACTCCAAGCTGACACAGGGAATGCCTAGTGGGATTAACCTTCAAAAACTAATTACCAAGGAATCAACAGAAGGCAGCCTGCATCACCACTGTTGTGACAGCCTACCAAAGGAGTGAGTGGTGGCAGAAAATGTTGAATAAAATTTCTGCTTCACTGCAGATCCTTTTCCCATGTAAGTAGAGTTTTCCCAATGATTACCAATGACAGATCAATGGAAATCAGGTTTCTAATTACAGAGAGGGGTCTGGGTACAATTGCAATGATTATTTTTATTTTATCCTGTTTCCTACAGTTTATAGGAAAGGTTTTGAATAAAGTATTGCACTAGTAACTAGGAAGGATCAGCTCCCATATTAAAGAAAAGGGGTGGGCCTGGCTCATCTCATTTAGACACCCTCTGAGCAAATCGTCCTGAAGTTTCAATGATGATTAATGAAGAGATAAAGACATGATGAGTATCTGATTTGTCTGAATCATTTAAGGCCAATAACACCTTCAAAATGCATGCCTGTTTTTCCTCTTACTTTATCTCTCTTGAATATTAAAAGAGCCTATGATGGCTGCCTGGAATATGCAGTAGGGATTTTAAATGTTAAGTGAGATGAATTCCAACTGCACACCAACCATACAGCACAAATAAATGCTGAGCTTATGAAAAGGGCAGGACTCCATCAGCTGCCAACCCCAAACCAACACAGACTAATATTACCTGGAAATCTGTTAATTGCTTCTCAGATTTCATGTCCCTTGGATGAATGTGATCTCAGGTGGTATGACAAAAAGCCAGGCAGTAGATTATGTTACACACACATATATGGACATGTAGGTTGTCTGTATGTGTGTACACCAGGTACAACAGGACAGTATTAAAGACATAATATTACACATTATTTTATATATAATATATATTTTTTGTATTTATATATAGTGTGTATGTATACAGAGAGAGAGATGTTTTATCATCACTTACTTACTCCAGTTTCTGGACACAAAAATTTTAGACTTATGCAAGCAAAACAATCCAAAAGAAACAAAGACTGGTTTTCTCAATTTTCTAGAAATGCTAGTAGGTAAACAATCTCTCCTGAATATCAAGGATACTAAAGCTTGAACAAAACACCAGAAAACAGAAATCCCAAAGTTCATACCAGCAAAAGTAAAAAAATTCCAGCTAGCTCAGAACTCAGCAGTCTTTCATGCTAGACACATTTCTAAAAGCCATCATCTAGTTGATGCTGGATCAGAATTCTGGGAACATGTTAGTTATTTAAATATTTTTAAATCAGGCTGATGATAGCACAAGTTCAGACCATGCCCTGACTTTAAGAGATCCTCAGGGAGGACTCAAAATAAATTAGTGCATTTAATTACCTTCCTGAAGTTCCCAAATAAAATAAATGTCTATTGAATTTTCTCCCTCAGTTTAAGTCTAAATTCACAAATGCTATTACATTTTAATTAAAGTTAACTCATTTTTCCATTTGGTGGTTATTCTATCTTGATTTTTGGGGGTTTTTGGGTTTTTTTAAATTATTCTTACAATTGAATAAAGATGTGAATTGGGGATTAGTTTGTAATAACAGCTGACAGGCCCCAAGGATCCATTCTGCTGTCTAATAGTCAAAGGATGCAGAACAGTCCATAATGCAGATGGGGGGAACTGGTCTGTTAGCAGGAGTGATCCTCTTCATTCACAGCCACAGACTGCACACTGCAGTGCTCCTGCTCTGGTGAGGGATTCTTCTGCCCTAGAGCCTGCACACTGCTGCCTTTGAGATGTTGCTTGTTTGCTTTGGCCATGGCAGAATGAGGGGAATTTAGTTTTAAAACGATATATTTACATGACTGACAGGCATAGCTTGTGTTCTGAGCTGTCTGGAGATGAATCAGCTTTGGAACAGGAGCACAGTACTTGACTGAAAATTGAGAGCCTCCAAAGTGTTAATAAGCACATTGCACAATATCTGGATAAGAGCAAAGGGATTTGTCTCTTTGAGGTTATTTAGTTTGACATTTCTAACATTAGAAGGATGATGTTCAGCGTTGTCAGTTTACTCATTTCCAAAAAAACCTTTGATAATTCAATATTGGGTAAAGACTGTGAACATTATATCCTCTCACAATGTGAAGTTACCAAAACTTAAACCACTGAATATCAGGAAAGTCAGAATGGAAATGATCAGGTAACTCTTCTGACCCTAAAACAGTAAAGATCTTTATGTGTCCTATTAATTCATAATTTTGTTTGGTGTTGTACTAAAGGGACACAAGTTAATCTCCAGGTCTGCATAAAAATTGAGGTTCTATTTGTCAATGTTTACTTACATAGTCCAGCTGGAGGAAAAAGCATAATCTCAGAAAATCTTTGACTTAGATTACATGATTTTTATACCAAACCCTTCCCTGAAGAGATGAAGCAGTATAGTATCTCCAGGAAATCTAACAGAATATATGAATTTTGGTTAAATTTATAAAAAGCAAAACAACATTAAACAGGCTGATATTTATAGTTTGAGCTTGCTGACAGACCAGTGCACTGTAAGCTTATCAGGAATAAAATCTGCTTTCCAGCTGCCTGCTGTGGGGGGTTATCTTCAGTCTTATGAAAATGTTGTAGCCTCAGTGTGACAAAAGTCTTTGAAGTTTAACTGAGCACAGATGTTTTCCTTAGGCTTTAATTGAAAGCATTGACAACCAAACTCTTTCTACAGTGTGACCCATGTTTTAAAAGAGATTTCTTCAAGTAGGGCAGGACTAAACTCTAAACTTCTCTTTCAAAACTCTATTCCTAAAAGGTTCAAAAATAAGGAAATTAATATAACATATTTATATAAGACACAAGTATATGTCAGATAATATATCAAGAGGAAGAAATCGAGAAATACTGAATATTTCATCCTTTAATGTTTTTCTTAGTCTAAGTATTTGAAGATATTTTTCAGCAACAATGAAATGGAATTAATTTGGATTTTATTAAGTTTTTAATGTGGAATTTATTTTGCTGACTTTAAAGCAAGATGCAGTGTCCATGGTATAATGAAATGAGTTAATGGCATTCTTAAACCTGGAAAATTTGAAGACAATGTATTTGGTAAGATTTCTCTCTCTCTCTCTTTTTTTTTAAATTAAATTTATTTTTTGAAAACTTGATTGATAACCATGAAAAAGATAATGCACTAGGTTAAAATACTTGTATGTAAAATCAAGCAGACCCTTATTCTCAAATTGTCTCACTGATTTCAGCTTCACTGGGCCAACATTTGAAACACAGTACATAGACTGTCTGATACAGTTTAGGGAAAGTAAATATACTGATGAAATGTCTAAAGTGGTTGTGTCAATGGCATAATCTGTGTTTAGCTGTGTACTATAGAAGTAATTTTCAGAAAAAGACCTAAAGGTACCTATTTTCTGCCCTTGGACAATGTCATTGCAATCAGCAATAGCTATGTGAAGAAAAAGAGGACATGTGTGTTCTCAGGTGGACTAAATAAGCTCCTCACAGGGTTTGGGAACTCAAGTGAGAGGCACTGGAGTCAGATACTGGAAAGGACCTTCCAGGAGTCCCAGCACAGCATCCTGGTGGTACCAGCTGAACCCCCACCACTGATTCCATGCTCCTGTCTAACCTGGGTTTACAAATCCCTAGAGATGGACATAGCTCAGCTTTTCAGGTAACTTCTCCTGATGTTTAACTGTCTGTTCTTATCCCAGCTAAGCCAAGCTTTCTGAGACCAGAAACACAAGGCTGTGTAATGTAGAATGAGTGCCTGCAGGCTTCTGTGGTGCTCACAGCTCCATGTACTGCAAAGATGTTCCCCCTGTCTGTTGTTGGTCCTCTCTGAGCCTCTGTGCCTGCTGTGGCACTGCTGAGGAAGGCTGGTGAGTCATTGCACCACCTACAATCCAGCAGAGCTGTGAGTCTATTTCTGCACACAGTCAACAGATGGGACAATTCACAAAAGCTAAATTGGGCAGACATTACTGGAAGCCCTCGGTCAATTAGATAACTCAGTCTTATGAACACAAGTGACTAAGGGCCATTAGCTTATGAGAACCAAAGAAAGTCAACTTCTTAACCCCAGAGGCACAACAACTCTATATAGGTTTCAAAATTGGTTTGTCTGAAGAAAGTAATCAAGAAAAGAAAGAAGTGATTTACTGAGGGGTTTAAAATAGAACAGGTTGGCCAACAACAATAGCTTAGCTCTCCAGAGCACCTTGTGCCCACATTGTACCTAAAACAATCTTTGCATAATAGAGGAGAGTTCAATTCCACATGATTACAGTTATAGGGTCCCTGGAGGGAAAAGAGCAAGCAAAGAAAGCAGGCTTTTCATCATCATTTATAAAGACTTTAGGGGTCTATTTAAAATGGTGAAGAGCTGCTTACCTCCTTTTACAACACTTTGAGGTACAGATCTTTGCAGAACACACTATTTAACTGTTTGGGATTATTACTGGTTAGGGTCTTCCCATTTAGCAGCCTGCCTCATTTCAAAACCCTTCATATTTTCCCATTACCATACTAACTGCATTTAAAAAAAAATTAACTTTGTTTAATTAAAGTAACAAAACGCCGTGAGTGCAAACATGTTTAAAATAAAAAATAATTTTATGAATAAATCTGGAAAGTACAATGCTGGTTCCTCTATTTAAATGGTAAATTGAAAATTAATACTTAGGCAGACTAAATCAACTCATCTAATCATGTAATAAAAGGCAATTAAGTGGACCTGTCAAATGAGAGTTAGAGCTAAATACAGCAACCCTTGATCCTGCAGAATAAATCTTGACTTGTGTGATTAGTTGCTCTGCTTTACTTGAGGAAATGACTTGTGGCATCACATCCAGAAATTACTGCTTGATCCTGGAACTTGGACTGAATCTGTGCATCTCTGCAGCTCTATGATAGATGTAGAAATGCATATGCAAGTATCTCTCGGATCAGGCAGAATGCAAAATTAAAGTCATATATTCTATTCAGTGTCCAAATGAAAATCTCTGATTATTTGAATATGACATTACTTGCCTCTGGCATGAACAATGACACATTGAATTTCTACATGGAAATTCTATTCTTTTGCATTTTCCATTTTTAGCTCATTCTATTTTTGCTTCAGATAAATCAGCTGTACAACAGAGAGCTGCTGGATGCACTCTCTGGGTTGGGTGCTGTACTTTTAGAGACCATTGCCAGTTACAAGGGGTTTGGAAACACATATTGCATTCCAGTTTGGGTCACTGGGCTCAAAGAGACCTGTGAGCCATTGTACTGTGCAAATCCATTGGGATTTCACACAGGTGAAGTCAGCTGACCTAGGGTTAAGGAATATGAAGGAATCCTGCAAGGTTTCAACCTGTTTCTCCTGCTATCTTGAAGAACCCACTGCACTGTCCAGGGACAAATGCTGGTAAGGTTATACAGGCTCCAAAGTTCATTTGGCTCCAAGAATTTTTCCATTTAGACATTCAGCCTAAACTAATCCTCTAGGAGCCTTCAAAAGCCAACAAAGACGAAAAGCACATATAAGTTATTTTCATTTTACCTCGCTCTATCTCTCAGCTTAGGGCAACAAGAAGCATTTGTCTCCTGAGGCCATGTGGAGCCCTTAGGCTGAACCTTAGCATTATCTTCCAGTGAATTCCCAATGGTTTGATGGTTAAAATCAGGTACTATTACTACCCTAGGTAGGAGCACTATTCAGTTCCCTCATAAAGATGTAACAGAATATTCAGACTGTACAAACTTTTTGGATTAATATTTAAAATGACACCTTATGATCTCTCCTGCTGGAGAACAGGAAACTGAAGAAAACACACTGCAAATAGGGAAAAGGTTGAAGGGGTCAATCATCTTCTCTATGTACATCACACAGTCCACATCCACTGCATGATTTTTTCCTCCCACTACTCTGAAATGCAACAATTAATTATCCTGTAAGAGAATTATTTATTTAAAATGAGCCTCCTATCATTTTTTTTCCAAGAAGGGCAATTTTGTTGAAGGTTTATTTACTGGTATTCACACACTTCAGTTCAAATGTCTGTCTTGACAATGGATGGCAAGATACAAGTTTCCTGACACTTAAATTCTTTTCCAGTGCCTCTGTAGACTTCAAGAGGTCTATGTTCATAGAAATATACAGAAAATGTATAGGAAAATGACCCCTTCTGAGTACTTCACTTGACCTATGATTCTCTATTAGAAAATGTGGCTTGCTTATTCAGAGATGTGCAAATCACATTTTGCTGATCTCTAAAAGTTAGTGTTAGACATAAAAACAGCATTCTCCCCATTTTCTTAAATTTCTCTGTAAGAAAGAGACAGTTTATACATGGTGTGTGTGCCTCTTTTATTAATCTAATTTATTTTTGTGTGTATTTATAGTAGAAATATAAAATAATTTTACACTTATCTTTTTTCCAAAACTTTTGCTATTTTAATTTTTTTTTCTATTAAAGGCTTTTTTAATTTATTTTTTTTCTATTTTGATGAAGATGATGGGGATAATGGGGCTTTGAAAGGGAAGGGTTTTTTCCCCACTGAAATTTCTTAATGAAACTTTTAAGTTCCACAGAGATGCTGGACTAAATAACCTCCAGATGTTCCTTCCATCTTTACTTTTTGTGTGACTCCATGATTCAAGATCTTAAAAAATAGAACACCAAGTTTAACCAAATTGATTGCTTAAGTCACTATAAGAAAGATTTCCCTGACCTCAAAGAAAATTAGATCTCACTCACAATATGCACCCCTACTTCTGAAGTAGAAAGTGGAGGAAAAAAGCAGTGTGCAACCCAGCAGCTCCAGTTTAATTCTTTGCTTTCCTTTTCACTTCTTCTATGATCTTAAATACGTTTGTGTTTCAGATTTCTGTAAATAAAATAGCAAAAATTGTCACTTTGCCCAATGTTGATGTGAGGGGAAAACCATAAAAGCTCCTTAGATATCACAGTTATGTAAACCATGTATTTTTGCCACAGATAAAAGCCAAGATGCTTTGGAATATCTCTCTATATAAACACACACTTTTACTTCCAGGGCTGTAAAATATTGCATGTCGTTGAAAGCTGGAAAGGGACTGCTTCCCAACAGGGCACAAAAAGGCAACAATAGAACTTACAAGCAAAATGTTCCATACTGGAGAATATGACATTATTTTCTGCAAATTGTGCTTGTGAGAACCTGAGAGACAACAGGTTTGTGGCAGCAGGAGGTGCCTCCAGCTGGCTCCACTTTGTGCCTAAATTGCAATGAGGTTCTAACCTGGCATGCTGAAATGAACAGCTCTCAAAGAGTACAATATATTTCTGACCCAGCTCTGCCTCCCAAAATTTTAAAGGTCAGTCTGAAAGTCTGAGGCAGACACATTCTACACACAGAAAAAGGCCCGACTCAGACTGGGAAGAAATAACTTTGCTTTGAGAAATCAGATCAGCTAAAAAAAAATTGCATTTTCATGGCTTCTTAGCACCTCTGGTTTGAAGGCAGGAGCTACCTAAAAGATTTATTGGTGTGATAAATACAGATCTTTACTACCCAGCCAATAATTTGAAACTTGCAGACTCAACTGCAAGAGAACGTGAAATGCCATAAAATAGCAAACCAGAAAAGTTTCCACCTGTATTCTGAATCATAGATGCAAAATAGCCTTTAAAAAGTTATGTCAGTCTATTTCCACCCGAGCTCCTGCTACCTGCATGAGGATCTCCCTACATAGGCATAAAAGTTTCTGTTTCAAATTAATTTTTCATTTTAAAAAGTGCTGAGACCACAACTCTCATTTCTGTTGGTAGGAGGTGTTGGTGCTGGTGTTGTGTTTCTTTGGAAATTAGGCCACTTATTTTAGGCACATAAATATATTGGCCCAGGCTGCTCTGTGCCACTCTGTAGATGCAAAGCAGCCACATCCCTGTCTTAGGTGGTCAATTAGGATGAGAAACTGGCTTGAAGCAAAAACAACACTTGTGAAATTAACCTGTTATTTTTTTTTTCTTCTAGTGTGATAGAAAATGTTTGCTAGGTGTGCTAGATTTATCACCAAAATGTTTAGAGTTGGGGAAATGATCCAAAAATCTTAAAGCTCTGGACTGAGATAAGTAGCCTGTCATAACAGATTTAGCAAGTGATCATGCAAACCATAGGAAAAATACTCAGCAGCATAGAAAGAATGTCCTATTTACAGAAATGCTGTGCTACTGGCTTTTGGTGGAAATCAGAAGATTCAATGCCTTTGGGGTCTATTAAGCAAAGCCTTTAAGTACAGCTGCACTGCCAGCTCTCACTGCTTTGTTAATATTGTAAGGATATTTGTTGCTTTGTAGAAGCACTTGGGTTAGTATTAGGAAATATTTTTTTTTGCAAGAAATATGCAAACTACTCACCAGCACTGTGACAGAAGGAAACTTGAAACAGTGGCCTAAGTCAAATATAATTGATCCAAAAGATGTGTGTGTGTATACTGCATACATGCATAATATACTTATTTATTGATTTATTTATTTACACACATGCTAATGACATCAGGAGAATCATGATTCAGGGTAGGACCATGATTAAAATGTTTGTTTAAACAGGATTGTTTAATTGAATCCAGACTGAAGAGCCACAATTAGCAGATATACCTTCTAGTGTAGACATTTGAACTTCCCCTACATTAGGCAGCAAAAACAAGGTGTTTTTTTTTAAATGGTCTTTTTTTTTTTCTTTTTTTTTTTTTTCTTTTTCCTGGGGGTAGAAAGACATTTTTGGGGAGATGCTATAACTTTCTTGCGTTCTAATGAGCACAAAGGGGTTTTTAGAAGAGGTAGATGTGGGGGTGTTCTTATGGAGAATATGTCATTTCACTTGAAAGCAAGACCAAGGCTCAGTAGAAAAAATTGCATCTCATTTGGCCACAATATAGATATCCATAGTAGGATCTCTGTTTCACTAGAAACAGACATGAATGAATGAAGTGGCATTTTGTGCTTAAGAAGATGTAATTTTTTTTTTGCCTGAAATACATTAAATCTGGCTACAGAAGCTATAATTACAGCTCCTGCTATTACACAGTTATAATTATTGAGGGACTTTGCCATATGTCTTTGCAGCATCAGAAATACAAAAACCTTGGCATAAAAATATAATGTATAAGATAATTTAAAGGATTTAAAGGCTTCTCATTATAGGTGCTTCTGGTATTTTACTGTAGACCAAAAGCAGAGTTCAGTGCCATTTCAGCTATTAATGTTGTGTATCATTTCCATGGAAACTTCTCAACACAATTCTCATTCTGAGGTCATCAAACCCATTGTTGAAATAATGCTTTTATAATAGGAAGCTATCAAGTAATAATGAAGCAATGAAAAGATTCTTGTTATAAGGCAGACTGTCTAAGGAAAGTAGAAATCAAAAGGCAGGCTGCTTCTTGCACTGAAACACTTGGATAATGTGTGTTTTGCAATGTATTATAATGTAGGTTTATGAGGACAATTCAGCTGCTTCTTTGAGAGACTAAACAGACAGGAATAAATTAAAGGATTTCTTAAAAATGCTTTTTTCTTATAAAGAGGTTTTGTTCTTAAAGAAGGTGAAGATCATTTTAATATTATACTGGATATATAATATAATGGATACCAAATAGCAAGGCTGTACATAGATGTCCTAAGCTGGCAGAGAAATTCAGGGTGCTACAGGACAGGCTCTTACATAACAAAAGAATCCCTACATTCCCTAGGTAAAACTGGAACCAATATCCCAGGCAGGAGTCACTCTTTGAAGGAGAGCACTTGAGAACAAAGTGTTTTACAGATATTCCTCCTTTCTCTGATGTCAACAAATGCCTCTGGTCCACCAGGCCATGGGATGGCTTCATCAGTGACAGCTGAATTTTCTACAGGTCACAGGTTCCTTCCAATTCTTTTTGCCTTTCTCCACAAGGTCAGTGTCAGAGACCCTCTGAACTGATGGTTACACCTTTGTATGTTCTCCTTTTCTTTGTCAAGAACTTGCTTTGCATGTTCAGAGCATTTTTGGTTTTGTTTTTTTTTTTTCCCAGAGCATTTTTCGAGTTTTTTCATGACTTTTCATTCAAAGAATGAAAGGAAGGAATGAAGGAATAAATGATTTTAAGAGAAAAGCTACATCTAAGGAAAAGTAGAGCTGCAAATCAATAATGGTGGTGACTGTAATTCATGACAAGGTTGGGAACTTGAGGAGGGAATGAATTTACAGGAGTGCTAGTTTTTCTTAATAAAAAATAAATTCTACTGCAGCTTCTAATGAGATGTCACTGAATCATTTATATTTGTAAACTGCATGGTCTGGAGTAAATTTTTTTAAATTGCAAGAAACTGAAACTATATTTCTAATTTTAAATTTGATTATTTTCCATATTCTTGTAAACTGTTGTTGCACTAATGTGTGATACAGATTTTTAAATTGCATTATATGTGTATTTCATTTTATTAAATTTTCAATAGTTTTGCAATACAAGACATTGGAGAGTAGTTATGGGTTTCCAAATGGTGATTTTAGAAGGTAATGTAATATTAAGGTGTGTCAGAATAGCACACAAATTAGTTAAAAATCCAGATGGGCAACTGCAACAAACTGTTAATGGTTTATCATTAGTATGCAGTTCTGTAATGCATCTTGCAAAAGATCAGCAAGTTTTCACCTGATGGAGACTGTACTTTTTAAAAAAAATTTATCAACATGCACCCATTCACTTTTCTGGCCCCTATTTTCAGCACAAAGTAAACCTAAACAACATCATTGTTAGACTGAATTCTCTGAGTTCAGCTTAGAATTTTCCTGAATTTTTTCTTAGTTTGGTTTTTTGGGGGAAAGTTTCTGTTGATATTGTCTTGGGATGTATAAATAATAATAATAATAATAATAATAATAATAATAATAATAATAATAATAATAATAATAATAGTTATTTTAAACCAGAGATAGTTAATTTCCTAGGTTCACCCTTTGATCTTGATTATGAAGGCACAGTTTGTCCAAACGAGCCAGTTTGGTAGTAGAGGTGGCTATACCTATCTTTGGATAATGTGCATTATTAGTTATAACTGTGTCTGTGCACTTTCATCCTGTGCATTGGCTCTGAAAATTCCCATTTACCTTTCATATGAGACTGGACACTTTTCTTTCCTTCTCTTGGACTGAAATGGGTTAAAAACAAAACGGAACCTTTCTCTGCAGATCATTTTGATGCCTTAGTTCATTCAGCTCCAAAAGTCCTAAACTTGTATTCAGTTAGGAAATTGCAAATTAATCGCTTCAAAATTAATATTGACAATTCACAGGAAGGAAGAAGTTGAACTGTGTTCATCACTTTTGTTTCTGGCCATAACACAATATCAGCTGGAGATCACAAATCAGGGCAAGGATGGAAAATTGTCCAGCCCAAATCAGATCAGACCCTTCCTCTCTAATGAGTGCATGGAAAGCACTTTCAGTACCACTGATTCATACATCAGAGCTTTCTCATTTTCCAGCTTTATTGGACACTCTTTGATGCACCTGTAATGTACTTTTGACATTTACACTGGGATGAGATGATTAATTTCACAGAGATGCCTGATAATCTGTGGCCTTACTAAAAGGCTTTTAAGCAGCTAGTTTGGATAAATGTTGTTATTTTGTACAGATAAGAGGCCTCCTTGCCTGCATCAGAGGCTGTTGTTCAACCTCATGTGTTGAATGCCAGAAAACAATTTCCAGAATGAATTCTGTTCCCTGCAACAAACGATTTTCCCCTAACAAATTGCAGGAAGAATAAAAACACCAATCAGGGTATCACAGCAACTCGATTAGCTGCAAACAATTCCTTTGTAAGCCTTCATTTTTAATTACTTTTGTGTCCCTCTCCCTCCATCATCCCCTAGTTAAAGAAGTATAAATGAGAGGTTAGACTCTTTCATGCTTCTCTGTTTAAAGACAGTCAATAATATGTCCTCCCCCTTCCTTAGCAGCTCTTGGATGCAAATTCTTCAGTGATTCTGACTCAGAGTTACCTCTGGAGATGTGGACTTTGTGATTGCCAGAAGATAATTGCTATGGTAAGTAAGAAGCTTGTTTATTTATTTGGATTGTTCTGTTCTGATCAACAGAAAAATAATAATAATAGAAAAAAAATCTGTTGATCTGAGGGTTTACTGAATGTTATTAGAGATAATTCAACCAAAACAATTAGCACTCCAATCCAACAGAATCAAGGATGGGAATTTTTAAACAAGTATTCATTTGCCAAAAATTCTCACAATTCTCTTGAAAAAATGAGGCTGTTATGGCCTCTAAAAATGCCCTGTATGTGACACCCTAATATGATACTCAGGAAAAAGCTGCATCTTAAATATTATCAGCATTTTCCAAATGAACACAAAATCCTTAAGTGATTGAGCTATTTAAAAGAGGAGATCTTTCTGGTGGGGAAAAAAAAAGAAAAAAAACCCCAGGTTTTAAATAAAAATTTGGATTGTGGAAGAGATTTTCTGTCAGGGTCTCTCTCCCAGTGTACCAAGAAAAGGAAGGACTTGACAGAGTGAGAAATTCCTCTGCTTATGTCACCCCACCCTCTCTCTCTTTTTATAACTGGTGTGGCCAGTAAAACAGCTCATGATAGTAACAAAATCAGTGTTACCTTAGGGGTCATACCAAAAGCATAAATCCATGCCAACTTTTTATGTCTATGCTCTAAATTCCATAGTTTGACAGAGCATCTCTCATCGTTTTGTGATATGCCATGTAGAAATCAACACTACATCCAGGCCATGACTTTCAATGTTTTATAGTCAAATGAAATCACATGGGTTAGGTGATCAGCAGGTCTAACCTGATATAACTCTTGATTCCTGTTGCCAAATAATTCCCTGTTAGTGGTGCCTTTTACAGACTAGCTCCTCAGCTGCAATCTGTACTAAGAAGAAAGGCTTTTTAATCCTTCATAACCTTCCTTGGAGTAATGCCTTTTTCACAACAGTGGGCTCTGGCCCTGTCAGTCAACTCAGTGCCTGGAATAACAATGAATGGTGAAGTATCTTCTCATCTCAAGAGCAGGCACTTACCTGCATAAATCTCTCATGTAGAGATAAGCAATAGCTATAAACCCAAATGGGCTTTCCTTCTGAAAGGTCAGCTTTTGAAAGAATTTCCTTAGTCCCCTGGAGCCTCAGCAAAAGATAACATTTCCAAACTTGTCTTTTGCTTTCTACTCTATTTAATTAAAATGCGCTGTTCACTTTGATGAAAATATGTTCCTCTCATGATTAAAAAAGCTCATTTGATTAAATAATTTTGCATAGACAAGTGGCCTGTAATAAAAATAATAAATTACAATATTTTTGAAACAACTTTCTCATCTGTTAATAAACTGTAGTTCAAATCTATATGGGAATTGACACATCCACAGAAACTCAACTGCTCAAGCAGCAGTTGAATGTCACTGGTCACTGGAAGTCCTTCTAGGTGGAATACAGTCTTGACCTTATGCTATACAGAAAGAAAATGGGAATATACCAGTCTTAATTGGTGCCAAGAGACCCTATGTATCTCAGCTAATCTTGTAGTCTGAAATGCAGGGAGGTGCAGTACTGAGCTGAACTGGCTTGATGGGAGTCTCTAAAAGCTCTGTAGTAACACAAATAGAGCATTAATGCTGAAAGACTAAATCTCTCAGTATGATTTCTAACTACCCCAGGTCCCTGGGGGTGTAATTTCCTCATTTGTGTTGTTCTGAGATGACAATGAGCAGAACAAGCTTAGGTGTCTTCTTATTAATCTGTGGTAAACATATGCCAAGGTACAAAGAGCACCTTTGGTTTGCTTAAATGAGACATGAGAAGCTTGTAGAAAAATTGGAAATAAAACATATCTTTCTCTACTTTCATTAGACTCTCTTCTTTATTACTTTGGAAGAAAGGAGAATATTTACACAAAAATATAAGGATGTTTAATCTGCAATAGACAAGAGTGACTGATGCTTTAACATCTGGGCTGTTTGTATCCCAATGCTCCTTGGGGATGGAAATATTTACTTTCTTACCAAAATTAGGATCAAATATAATTTCACAGTAGAGAGAAATAGCACCTTTTTGTCTTTCTGTAGTATCATAGAGGAGCTTAAATACTCACAAGAAAAAAAACCCACTTGTGTGACTAAAGATTATAATATTTGGCCTCAAAACCTATTGTTGGTTTTTTGCACGAAATTTCAATTTCTAAAAGTTTATATAACTGCTCATTGATATTTCTGAGAAGAACCTTTTTTTTTTTTCCATTTCTGTCCACTAAAAAGATTGTGGCAAAGAGCTCATTTATTATGTTAAACCCAAGCCCTCAACGCAATTTCCTCGGCTCATCTGGAAACTAATGCCTTCCTTAAACTTGTTTGATCCTGGTGTTTTTGAAGCAAAGGCCACAGTATATATGAGTGACAGGATTTTATCCCCAGGAGGCTTAGCTGAAGTCACCAGGCTGTGACCTGTGCTGGGTAAGAGCTGGGTCCTTCAGAGGTAGCAGATAATGAAGCACCAGGCTGCTGCATCAGCTGACTTCTCTGTTCATCAGCCCCAGCTAAAGGTCAGAAGACATATCTCAGGTGACAGAAAAGAAATAAACTCAATACATCCTTTTCCCTGATCACTTCAAATGTGAAAGTAAACAAGGTAAATATTTTGGTTCAAGTTGCTATCTAACTGCTGCTGGGTACAGTTATTTTTTTTCTTTTTTTCTAATATTTAGACTATCAAGTAATTGCTGAATCTGCACTTAATGCATATGTATTTTTGATATCTAATTGCAAAAGGATAATATATTAAAGTGCTCCTTGAGTAAGAGCATATTCATAAAACCTCTTCTAAGACTGATGGCACAGAAAAAGCAGATAGGATTCCAGCAAAATCCTCAGGTCACAAATAAAAGTGACATGAATCAGAAAGACTCTTTTATGAGAGAAAAGCATGCTAAGGGAGTTTTAAATTACAGGCACTTCCAAGGAAAGGATTATTTAGAAATCTCAATCTCTCTGAACTGGTCCTGGAAACTCAGTCTTAAACATGACACCGAGCCACTTCAGTGCATCCCATGCCAAAAGCAGTGAAAACTGAGAAACCTCAGCACTTTGGCAGCTGTGCTCTGTGTGCAGCCGTGGGGAGCAGGGGCTTCAGAGAAACTGAGGTGCTCTCCTGAGACTGAGGGGAGTCACGTTTTCATCCTGGATCTGCCACTAATCTGCTTTGAGCAACCTACACTCGCCTCTTCTGGCTATTTGAGTGACAGAGATTGTCACAACAGGAGGGATCTGCACACACTTCCCAGGACAATGAAGCTTTTCAGGGAACCTGACACAATCCCTGCCCTGGACCTGGCAGGGGGGTCTGGGGAGGAGCAGGCTCAGCCTTTGGGCAGGGTCTGTGCTCTGCTGCTCACAGCTGATCCTCCTGTTCCATGCACAGCATCTTTATATCACTTGCAGGTGCTGCCTGCACACACAGCTGACATTTTCCTTCACTTATTCCAGCACATGCAGAGAGACATATTTTTTCCCCTGAAATTAAGAAAATATGTAATTCTTGCATTGTGAGGAATATGCTGGCAGCTGAATATAGTGGAACAGATTAGTGATCTTAAAATGGCACATTTAAAAAGTCTAGTTGATTTTTAATATGCAATTAACAAGATATTGGTCTATAAGACATTTCTATATGTTGCTGTATGCCATGCATGCCTAATATTATATTACCAAAGACGTAGTACTATTTTTAAAAAACCCTCATAAATATAAAATTTATTAATTTTTTTTCCCTATATAAAAGCACACAAGTTATATGAAAGCATACAAAAAGCATGTGTGCTATATAAAAGCATACAAAAGTTTGTATGTTAACTTCAGTAACTGCATTCGTATGGAAGTGCTCTGACTTCAGTACATGGACATCTCCTCTCTATTCCTTCCCTTTGCTGCTTGTCATAGCAGAGAAGTAAAATATTGTCTCTGACCATGGGAGCAAAAATAAATGTTGATTAAGATATTGATTTAAGGCCAAGAAAATTCTGAATTTCACTCTAATGTATTAAAACTGTGCAGTTTGAAAAAAAGCATTACAGTCTGCAGAATGTTCTGATATAAAAATGTCACCTACATAAATACACATGTTAGAGGAATCTTTTAGGTATTAAATACCTAAGAAATAGAATAATTTCCCTTTCAGAAGATGTGGTTTCCATGCAAATTGCATCAGATCAGAGATTTAATTTCTATTGAAATACCATATCTTACAGAGATAAAGTATATCTTCCATATTTGTAAGAATACAAAGTATGCCTGTTAAAAAAAATGTTATTTTAAAGAACCTGTGTATTCTTATTTTTTTTCCTCATTCTTTTCATTAAGGAACTTATTTAAAAAATTTCCATAGTTCATGCTCTTTAAAAAAATTACATGACTGAATAATATTCTGATATAGGAAAACCCTTTTGTTTCAATAGTTTCCCAAGAAAAAAGAGGTAGAATAATTAAGAATTTAGAGAATTCTATTTCAGGAAATTGCTGTTAAGAGGGGAGTATCAGAAAGAAAGAAACCTAACCATTTTGTTCCATCTCTGCCCTCTTGAACAGTAAGATTCCTCATTTTACTGACACGCAGAGAAGTCTGACACCCTGTCCAAAATACAAGAAAGCATTGACAGCAAAAGAAAAACTGGAAATTATCTATTATGCCTTACTGGAACACAATGCCTCTGAGTACCTAGGAAACCTGTAAATAGCCAGGGATGTAGAAGTGTTGTGACATTAGCCTGTCAAATATTTCTGTGTTAAAGCTCTTGTTAGAGACTCATCAATAAGGGACTCTCTCCTCTGTGGAGCTGTTTCTAATTTTCTGAATAACTTATTTATCTGTGAAGCATTTTCAGATCCTGAACATTTTATCACCTCGTAATATAAAGGTCTGGAATGCAGAGAAAAAGCCACATTTCTGCAGGGACAGCACCCATGGCTGGAGAGCAGTGCTGGACAAAAGCTGTTTGCAAATAAACCCAGAGGGGCCAACTGCAACCTTTGATCTTCCCACTTAAATAATTCTGGTTTCCTACAAAACTGCTTTTTGCTGCACCATTTCTGGATAATGTGGAAGCTTATAGGCATACAAATACTCCAAAAATTATTTTTGTATCTATTTTAATTTATAAAATGTCACCATCATCTAATACAGCTCAAGGTACAATTGCATATACCTAAATA
Organism: Alethe castanea; assembly: GCA_024734035.1. Classification (NCBI taxonomy): domain Eukaryota; kingdom Metazoa; phylum Chordata; class Aves; order Passeriformes; family Muscicapidae; genus Alethe; species Alethe castanea. Next base: position 7,510,894 of record JANRGV010000073.1, read on the forward strand.
CAGTGAAAAAAGAACTCGATGGACATATAGCATTTTGTGGGTATACTGTATAGTGTAGCTCGTTTGCAAAACATATTTGATTGACATATGCAAAAGATAATTAAATGCCTTTACCATGGCCAGAAATAAAACCAGGCTAAGAGCAGAATAGTTTTCACAGAAAATCAAGAGGTTGTTGGAAGATACTTTCCATCTTTTCCAAAAATAGTTTATATTTTGTCCTTTAAGGAAAGGATCAAATCCTATAGAAAGTGATGATTTGGAAAAGAGTCAAAGATCATGCTTATGAAACTACACTACATTCCTTGGGAGATGGAAAGGATCAATACAAGGGCAAGAGTATATGAAGAGTGTTCAAAAAGGAATATCTCGAAGGCTTTCCCTTTTGCTTTTAGCTGCCAATAGAATTCATTGCTGACTTTAAAAAATCTTTAACAATATGTCTTACAATATGCACCTCCAGTCCACAGAACAACACTGAGTGGTGGTTTTGTGCTAACCAGGAATGTGCTAATAATACAATTAAAAATAATTTTAAAAAAAGACTCCTATGAAGCCAGGTGTTCACCACAGCAGATACTTCAAAAATTAGAATGTTCTCAGTCTACAGCCACCATGAAGAGCAAAGACTTCTATAAAGAGGCTGACCTTGTATGCAGAGAGGGATAGGAATGGGTGGAATGTATATAGAAGACTGCTACGAGTTGTAAATGCTTGTCTGAAGCCAGTTTCAAGTGGAGACATTTTAAATTGATAATAGATATATTTGTTCTGTTGGTTTGTGGACTAGAAGAGGTGAAAGTTTTGAAACTGATCTGGCAGATGTTGAAAACAAACTTCTCATTTCAAAAAGACCCAGTCTAAGTCCTGTATTTCTAGAAGCCTCCATTTTCTCTTTATGTCTAGAACTGAGAGCCATTTGACATAAAATTCCATAATGGTTGCCTTTATTTCTTCAGTTAATTGGTAGACTAACACTTCGAAAAATGTCATGCACTGTCTGTCACACCTCATTTACATTGCTCTTCCTTCTTCATCTAAGCACCTGCCTGATTCCTTTCATTTAGATAGCTGGTACTTTGTCCTAAACCATGAAATATTTGTGTGAGAACAATTCACAGAGGCGTGAGATAAAGTTGTTTTTAATGGCACGAGTTCTGAGGAACACTGCTCTCTCACAGCTCTGAATTACATGAGTGTGAGCAGTCCCCTGACCTTCAAAGCTTCTCAGACAACCAGCAGTCATTAACTCCAGCAGGAGGCTAAGCCCTGAATATTTTGGAATGGAGGTTTGACAGTCTTACCTGAGTTCAAAGAGGTGTTCAACAGCACAGCGAAGACTCAATCGCAAATTTTGGAAGGATTGTTGAACAAGAAAATAATCTCTTTCCCTTTATGCAGATGGGTGGAAAAGGCAGAGGTTAAGTCTGGGTGGTTGGTATTTGAGGTTATTCACTGTCAAGGACTGTTGTACTGCTGCACTGCTGTGCAGAGGCAGTTTGGAGATTAGGTTTTAGGTTAAGTGAGATATTGTCCCCAGTTGTGTTACTGCCAGGGGACTCTCAGGGATGGCGCAATGATGGTGCTGGCATGTTCAGAGCAAGTTAGTAAATGAAAAAAACCCAAGGTTCCCTTGTCATCCTGGTTCATGAGCCTTGAAAATACCAATAGTCAGTTTATCTCGTTTGAGACATCTATATGATGAACATCTGTATCAGAGTTAATTATTCAGAATATTTTTATCGGCAAGGGAAGGAAAGAAACACCTCTAAAGAATGACACAGCTAATGGTTTTAGACATCTGCCTTGAAGCAAGAGGTAATCTATTTCTCTCCACTAGCTGTGGAGAATCTAGACAAGTAGCTTATGTTTTGTTCCACTAGGTTTCCCCTGGTGAGTATTTGCCTAGATGACTCCTACAGATAGAATGCCCAAACCCTGCACTGCGAGGTGCCTGAACTTCACCCTCTGTGTGGCAGTTCCTTCTAGGAGTGAACTTGCACTCATCCTGGGAGGGGCTTCAATATTCAGGATACACAGACAGACCCAAGGTACTTGGTCTGCAGATAGTCCTGCTGCTGTCCATCTTTTATATTGAAGATCTCAGATATTAGAATGAATCTTGGGACATCATTACAATGGACTGTGCACAGCTCATTTGCACAGAAACCAGACAAGGGTGTTAAAGTTTTAATCTACTTTCAAGTTTTCTCCTGTTTTAGGATGATTTATATGCCCTGCACAAGCATTTGCTGGCTGGTGGACAACAGGATGTCTACCAGGACATTATGTACAAATTCTCATAGGGAGAGTAATGGAGGAGCCACCACATGCAACAGACACAGATCAGATGAATGAATTTCAGGAAATTGCAGAATTTGTGGTGGGTTTTTTTGGGGGCCACAGAGACAACAGGCAGCCTGTAGCACCAAGATCTGGCAAGCCCTGAATATCTTCTACGATTTTTGCATCTGTGTGGGTCAAGTTTTTTACTGTTATTTATTTGTTTATTCATTTAGGTTATCAAAAGCATGCTAGTGACAAGTATATTTATTGCTAGAAGGTTATTTTAACTTAGAAGGGATTTTTCTTTGCTTCAGCAGGAATGTTTCAATTTACTGACACAAATTCTCTGTCATAGGATTTCCCATGTGAGAAGGACAAATGTTACAAACTTGGGTGGACTGATGAGACTAGGTCAGCAAGCGAGGCAAGAGATGACACAACAGAGAAAGCTCAAAACCCATTCCAAAGCCAGGAAGATTATTAGGTATCTTTTGCAATACCAAGAATTTCTGCTCTTAGACAATGCTCATGTCCTACAATTTTCTCTTCCCAAAAGTCCTGAAGCCTATTAGCTAGATTTCTTCCAGTTAAAGCTGTGTGCGTTAATCTGAGTGCTAACATTTCCAGCAGTTATATTTTTTTCTTCAGATGGCTTTGTTAGAATTTGCTCTACTGAACTCCAGCAGCTGTGTTTAAAGAGAAATGAGAAGCACAAAAAAAATCATACCAATTCAGAATGACAGTTCCCTGTGAGCTACCTAATTTATTAGTCTAAAAGCAGAAAATAATTTTTCACCAAAGGTGAAAAGTAACCTAAAATACACATTTGAACAATCCAAGGGGAGGTAACATTCACTGTTCTTGAAGAGGAGAAGGGTGCTGACATCAATAAAAACTTGAAAACTTTGGCTTCCCTGCTTTACTTCTATTTTAGCCATTAAAACTTCACTTAAAGAGGCAGACAACAAGTGAGTGTTTAAAAAATCTGTTGTTGTGGTCCTGTGTGGGATTTTGGGCCAAAGTTTCAAAAAATAGTCCAATATTGTGTTTGACAATGAAAAATAAAGAATAGTATAATAGCCATACATTATATTATATTATATTATATTATATTATAT
>JANRGV010000073.1:7521635-7533066 GCA_024734035.1 Alethe castanea
AGTTACATGATCTACAATATTATTGTTTCCATCAATGGTGATGGCAATTTTTTTTGCCATGGATTTCAGCAGAGAATCGCAACCATGAGAAATCAGACCAATAAAACAAATGTCAGCCATCATAATTAGTGCTTGCCAGCACTCATAATTTCATCAAAGTGCAGAAATCAGTCATATGCTTAAAGCTCCTGGAATTCCATCATTATTAACAATTTATTTTAAATAAATTATACTCTGCGTGACTGCGGAAGAAGTCTTGTAACTATGAATCCCAAATGGTAAAGGAATAAGCACATACATCTGTAACATGTTAATTTTGCACTGATCTCATGAGTTGGTTGTGCATTGTGTACTGAAATAATTAACAATCTCTTTTGGCACACCAGGGGCCAGATCTTCAGGTGATAGAAATTGATCAAATACCATTGATTGCAGAACAGCAGCTGCATTTGCCAAGCAGCTGAAATTACAAAGTTAATTTAGAAAAGTTAAAAATACCCCTTGTCAATATGAATTGTGACATTAATGTGTATTTTAACAGGGTAGATAGTCTCGTGATTCACTTGTGGCTTTGCTCTTCATTACATCTGTTTGTCTGATTTCTAATTTTCTATAATTTAAACAAATATTCTCTTTGTATATTTTTTGCTGCCTTTATCTTGTACAGACAGATTTGTTTCCTTTGTTAAAGTATGTTGGTGCCTTTTTCCCCACTGAGAACTCAATGCTCCTTGCAGTTCTCTTCCAACTCAGGGTATTCTAAGAACGCATATTATTAGTTCTTGAAAAATGGTTCAAAAACCCACAAGCAATGAAGTTATCACCTCTCAGGAACCTGCAGTCTTGAGGCTGAGGGATCTGGGAAGTTTTTTTGACCCACTCTGGCAGTGTCAGATATTTTGTACCTTGCCTGCCTGCTGTAACCTGTTCCTGCCACTTGCAGGGAAGCAGAGAAATGTGTCACCACGCCCCAAGCAGGTCAGTTTGTGGTCCAGTTTATCATCTTAAGACATTAATGAACCCTAATTTATGCTGCTGTTCTGTGTTGTAAATGCTGCTGCTTTAGATGGGATCATGTCCTTGTGGACGTGGTACTGACTGAAGCAAGACAGAGGAGCCTTCTCTGTTTGTCAATAGTGTCTGTACAGGTGGGACCACACCTGGGAGCACACGTGTGACTGCTGGTGGGACTTAACCTGACCAACCCACCAGTTTTGACTAATTAATGAGGATTTGAGGAGGGAGAATGAAAACCCCTTCATGACCTGAGCTGGTTTTTAATCCTTCATTTAAACAAAGCATTAAAATGGTCTCTTTTGGAGATGAGGGAATTTCTCAGTTGACAGCTACATCCATGCCTTGGTTTATAAGTGTTTTTTAACTCACACTAACTTGAATTTTTAAAATCGTGCAAAGACAATTGCATATTATTTCTTTTTGATAAGGCTTCTTTCTCCCACTTGATTAAAATTTTCTTTTCCATTTTTTTTTGTATCTTGTTTAATTTTCATCCATTATTTTCTTTCTTCGTTCCGTGTTTTTTCTTTCTCTGACTTCTCCCTCAGTGTGTGCATTACCAGTGTTGTATGCATTGTGGCACACTAATGTGACACTGGAGCAAACAAGTGAAACATGGGTTCACTTGATGTAGCTTTTCCTTAAGACTGCCATAGGTAATATGCTTTATCTTAATTTTGGAAATGCCAGTTGGATGTTTCCTACATAAATCTACCATTACTCCTAACTGAGACAAAGTCTCCTACACAGAAGGAGTAGAAGTATTATTAAATTAGTGGTGAATCACAGATTATATTTGATCTTTCTTTTCTCATTTCACTTACAGTCCTTCCCACAAGAAGCCCCTGCTGGGCTGGAATTTAGTATCCTCTTTGCACAAATGAAAACTACTAAATAATCCAGTCCGCTCTGGTTTTTTGTATTTCAGTTCTTGGCTACCCATGGACCTTTTGCTACATGCAAAGTGTCTGGCTTTTCCTTTTAACAAGCCTTAGTGCTAAAATGGGTTTTAGACTCCTGAGGAGCACAACATGAGCAGTGGCTTTCCCTACCTGTCAGATGCCTTCAGTCGTACTTGTCTCTTGTGTAGTGAAGCACAGACTGTGGCACTGTGTTTGTCTTTATTCCCACTTGAAGAAAACTTTGCATGCAGAAGAAGTGATGGCAGAAAGGATATTTCTTGGCATACAGACTTGTTAAAAATTTTCCTATGCAGATGCAACATACAAAGATTGAACTTCCAGAATGATGGTGAAGTTTTGTTCAGTAGTTCTGCCTTCTGCCTGGTTTTCCTTATAATACTACAGAAAATATTGTTTAAAATTAAATTATTGTAATAGGCTTGTAAATTAAATGGGTTTATACATGCATGCCCCCACCCATGTGGGTATCAGTCTCTTCTCCCAGGTAGCAAGTGACAGGATGAGGGAAATGGCCTCGAGTTCTGCCAGGGGAGATTTAGATTGGATGCTGGAAATTTTTTTACTGAAAGGATTGTAAAGCATTGTAACAGCTATCCAGGGAAATAATAGAGTCACATTCCTGGAAGTATTCAAAAAATACGTGGACTTAGCACTGGAGGACATGGTTTGATAATGAACATGGTAGTGCTGGGTTAATGCTTGGACTTGATTACCTTAAATGTCTTTTCCAATCTTAACAGTTCTAGGAATCTATGATTTTGAGATTTTAAAAGCTTTCTATAATGTCAGAACAATAAATTTTGACAAGATACTGAAAAAAAATCCAGCTGGGGTAGTTTGTAAAGCTATAGATTTTCAAATTGTATAGTACAACAATACAGCACAGAAACCATATTAGAATTTTAATACATTCTTCTAGAGTTTTCTTTATGTCCAGAGCCCAGAAACGACATGAGATTTATTTTTTTTCCTGCAGATTATTCTCATTAACATCACTTAGAAATCTATAAAAATGAAAAGACTGCTGCTCTGTAGACAGTCATAGTGCCTGGGAAGTTACAAACAAAGCAGCATTTGCTGAAGAGCAGACTGTCAAGCAGAAGTGACAGACAAGGCCAATTACCATATGCAAATAAGCCAGCATTCATTATATAATTTTAAAAAAATTGTCAAAAGCACTGCTATTCAGAACCAGTTCTCTGGCAGGATGAACCCTGTGGAGTTTTAGGTTTTATGAGCTTCTGCATCATGTTTTTTTCAGAATGGTAAAATGTATTTTTGCTCAACTCAGTTTTTCCTACGGTTTCGCATACGTTTCCCTGTTTCTCCACAGGAAAATGTTGAGTGCATTTAAAACAGATAGTTTATTGCCATTTTGAATCTGGATTGGTCCATCTACTCATTCTTTCTCAGAAAACTGCAGCTGCTTCAGGGAAGACACAGGTAACTCTGCAATGATATGATTAGTCTCACTTTTTTCCTACTGTTTTTGGGAGAAGCCTTTCTCTGGATGAACTCCAAAGCAATATCCTAGCTGACTTAACCATGGCCATGGCTTTGCTCCCTACCTTCAAAATATTCACCAAGGTATCATGTACGATCATGGCATGTTTCTGGTGAGAACACAAGAAAACTTATTGAAATACACTTGGAATTTGGGAGCATCTGCTCCAGTGATGTCCATTTACAGAGTGGTTGCTCTACACTACCCTTCCCTACAGTCACATGAATCCAAGTGAATTCATGGAAGAATAAGAATATGCAGACTCCACAGGCTTGCCTGGCTGTGGAAATTATTAGGAACTAAATGAGAAGAATTTGAAGTTTAGTAGCTATTTCACACTGTATCTGATATAGAAACTAATACTCTGCACTTCTGAAGGATATTGAGTTGTCTCCATGGAAGCACTGGGTACTATTTCAAAATTAATTTCCACACACATCTTGATGGAGCTGGTGTTATATTCTTGCCATCTCCCTTGGGATGGCCTAGCAATAAGCCAGATTGGACAACTGCCTTCCAGAAAGCTTCCCTAAACAAACACCACTTTCCTTCCAGCTAAAGCTATTATCCTAAGTTGCTCTTAGAGAGCAAGAGCTCCAGGACCCATTGAAAGAGAAAAAGCAGGGAGGGAAATGATTGGCCAAACACAGCAGTGAGGTGGTACCACTGATTTTTGTGGCACTGCCTTCAGCTGAGAATGGCTGTGGGAGCCAGAAGCAATCTGGAAGGAGGGCAGTTTGGGGAAGTTTTGAGAACAAAGGCATTTTCTGTGTCATCTATTCTGTACATGCAGCTTTAGGGGTGTGATCTGGACACCCACTGGCGGTGGCAGCTCCTCCACAGGACGGTGCAGGCCTTGGGCTTGTGATGTGAATGTCTTCTTGGAGACCTTCCTGCTGTCCACTGACTATAAACAGCCTCAGTAGGTGAGACTGGATATGTAAAATGTACATGTTCAGAGAAGCTGGGGTTTTAGTGCTGCTTCCTTCAATACAGAGTACCAATGGCTCTTGTTTAAAAGTTTCTTTTGCCAGTTTGACTAACATAATTAGCTAATTATCACAGTAATTTCCATTCATCATGGCAGTCAAGAGTAAGTCTCAGTTTTTCTAAACCCTGTAGAGAGGATTAAGATGATCACTGACCCAGAGAGTTCATGGACTTAAGAAAGTCAGTGAATGGTTTCCCCAGAGAGGATAAAGGCAGATTTCTGGGAATAAGATCCACTGCTTGGATTCCTGTGAGAAAACTGCTAACATATTCACCTCCTGCTCACAATCTCCAGCACTTTTCCAAGCTTGTAGTCTCCAGAGCAGAATTATGAAAGTTATACATTCTTGTTTGCAAAGCTGCTGTCAGTGCTTTACTAGCAGTGCCCCAGTTGAGCATATTTCACTGTGTGCAATGGCTGTATTTAGTGAAAGCAATCATGTTGACAGTCTGCATGATGGAAGCCCTAATCTGTGCAGTGTCATGCACTGTGCATCACCACCAGGAATCTCTAGTGACTCGATATTAATGAGAGGGAAGCAGTGGCACTGTTATTATTATTTATGACTTATTCTGCTCCACAGATGTGTAAGGCACTTTAAAAAACAAATAAAGGACGTAACTCTGCTGATAACCATGCAGAGCAGCAAGGCACAGTTGGCATCCTCATGTTTCCTGCTGCAGAGGGTCTAAAGAAAGAAGGTGGGAAACAGTGAGGACAGCACCACCTTCTAGTGCTGTCAGAGATCTGGGTAAATGGAGTAGTCAGCATTGTAGTCAGCCCTGAACAGACAGAAGTGTTAAAAAAAACATGTAAATGTGGTTTAGTGGTGGACTTGGCAGTGCTGGGTCAACAGCTGGACTCAAAGACCTTAGAGGTCTTTTCCATCTTTAAAGATTCTATGAAAATTCTGCATATTATTTTCATTACATTGTGTTCTAGTGTCTCCTTCTCTCATCTCAGATTAGGGTTTCATGCACAAATTATATGAAGAATTAACTTTGACACTAACTTAAATTATTCCCCTAAAACACCAAACATAGGAAAGCAAAAATATGTTCACTTTCTCTCTCATACAGAGAATATTTTTATGCAGACACTATTCTAGCAGCTAAGAGTAAAATAAAATATTATTGTTATTAGTTAAAATCACCTGTTGACTTCTGGATATTGCTCTAGTTTCCTCTTTTGTAACTCTGGTTTGTCTGAAGACCCTGATCTGTGTCACAGGCAGTGACAAAAGGATATGAAATATATGCAGGGGACATAAGCCATTCACCTCCTGCTAAATTTTGATCTTAAAAAAAATTATTTAAAATATCCAGTCTGAATTCCAAAACTGTTGATTTCTCCAGTAACTGTTAATTTTTTTTCACTTTCCTCTCTGTTTAACCACCTGTTTCTGGTGCCAGCTTCTGTGGTTTTCAGCTACTAATATCTAGTGAGGTTGGATTATTATGTCCCAAAGTAAAAATTACTATGAAACAGCAACTCAGGAGTTGCCTACACATGTTACATTTTTTCATACCTTCATGATCAAGACCTGTTCTTTCCATCTGGCCAATGTACTAACCTTGGTCTGAAAAAATGTGCACCTTCAGTCCCCACCAACAAAACCCAACCAACCCACCACCCTTACTTGGGCAGGGGTATACACAGTTAAAGTGAGAGAAACCTGATGAGATCAAGAGGACCATTATCAGCACTGATAGTGGTTTGGCATGTCTCATGTGAGATGTCTAACCAAGAATCCATCTATGCCATCAGAAAGGTCTTTGGATGGGAGAAAGACATAACCTCAAAATGGCATTTTCAAGTCCTAAATTTATTTCCTCTTTGATGGTGTTCATGGTGCATTGCAAAATATATAAATTTATTCAATCATTTCTCAACTGAATGTTCTGCTTTATCTTTAAAAAAATCACTCAAAATTGTCTTGTCTCAAGTCAGTTTCCAAGAACACCTTGATTTCTTCACATTACTGTAAATTTTACAAAGCTAACACCCCTCTCTCTCCCAATTTTAGCTCCTTGTCATATATATTGCTATGGCTTTGTCTTTACTTCATTGCTTTTTATGTGATGCTACAGAACAGCTTGCAAAACATCTGGCAGTAAATGGCTTATATTTTGAGGCTATAATTTTGCATGAAGAACTTTTAGAGTAAGTTTTGGATAAAAGTCATTGTCAGAGTATAGTACTTCTCACTATAATAAGAAGATCACGTAAAGTTCCTCATGAAACTAAAATCTTGAAAAAGTTAGGGATTTTTTGTTACCTTGCTAGTGCAAATGACATTATAACAGAAAGTATTGGTTCTAAATTTGCCATAGTTGTAACTTTGCAAAAGTTTGTTCTGGTTTTAGAGGAAAGAAGAATGCTGTTTTCAACAGCACACATCCACTAAAAGCAGCACATCAAATAGTCTGAGGGAGTAAAGTTGTATTGAGCTTGGTGAAGCCATGCTGATCTATTGCTATAGCCTAACAACCCATTCTGGATACTGTAATAAAACTGAATATAGTTAAATCATACTGTAGGTAGTGAAAACAGTGTCACACATTCATAAAACCCATGAAAAAAATGTGATGGATAAGTATGCCCTGATGCTACTGCAGAAACACAGAAACACAGGAAAAAGCATGAGCATTACTTTTATGACAATAATAAGAATTCATGTGTGGAAAAGCTATTGGAATTAAAATGATAGACTAAAAAGTTTGCACTTATATCATATATTTATTGAATAAATGAAACAGAACCCTTTATATAAATCTCAGAATTTACAGACTAGCTTGTGCTAAAATAAAGATAATTCAGACACAACCAGCTTTCCAGTCTTTTTTATACTCAGAAATGTTCCCTCTTCCAGTATATGAGACAAAAAAACTTTTATGAAACCATTTTGAATCTCAGAGGTATAAAAAGAATTTTCAATAGTTCTAGACTTTGTACCTCAAATATGGATAATATGGCAAGTTATACATTAAATTATGTGCCTTTCCTCACAATTAACACATAACAACCTGGGCTCTTGTATTTGGTTTTTAAAACCAAAGTAATCAAACATAGAGGATCAAAGTCACTGGGCTCATGGCTTTGTGAGGACTTATGACAGTAATCATAGAAAAGGTTAATGAGCAGCACAGACGTGGCACATCAAACACAATGTCACCATCTAATCCAAAGTATAATGAAACAGTTCAAGTTTAGAATTAAGTATAGTTACAGTATAAGGAAGGAAAATCTTTTGTTGAGTCTCTCCCTTTTACTTCTCTTTCAGAGTAACTATAGGATATGCAAAGTGCAGGATGAGACAGAAAATCTTTGTATAGAAAGGGCAGAAAATAAGAAAAGAAAGAATCTTTTAAGCTCAATGATATATATTTTTGCTTTTTTTCTCTTCCCTTTTCTTTTGACTAGCCTTAGGCTGGTGCTTTGATCTATATTTCAGTCACCAAGGTCCCTTATCAGAGAAAACACAAAAAAAGGACAGTGAAAGATACAGATAGAATGACAAATAGATGCACCTTGAGTCACTACAGAGTGACTTTTCTGCTCTTTAGAGTGAATTCTATCTGGAAACAGTATCTGCAATGGGAATGGACCAGAGCTTTGCCCTGAGGGCTTAACCAACTCCTGCTGATTGCAAAAAAGCACTTTTTGATATGTAGGCTGATCAGCTTAAGATTTCAGTGGATAAAACAATAACATACAATGTTCTGACATTCCTTGAATGCTCCTTTTTGTGCTCCCCTTCTTTCCTGCAGGGCAGCTTCTCTGTCCCTCCACATGCCTGTTTTCATGTGTGTGTACCTCTCTGCCTTCTAGGAGTAACTTTTACATGCACAGTGTGAGGTATATAGACCAAAACTACCCCTAGCCCAACAGCCTGTCTCTGACAGACCAGGAACAGATGCCCAGGGTAAAAGAAGAGCCAGAAAGCCCTTCACTGCTCATGTTTCACAAACCAGAAGCAGAGGTGGTAACTTTATTATGTCACCCTCAGTATATTCTCCTTTCAGACATATGAGGCACATTTACCACAGTGGTAATTTTTAGCATCAATAGTTTTCAAATATGTGTAAGGAATTACTTCAGTTTGCCTGCTTTGAACTGTGTCATACTCTGGCATATTCTCATGATTTTAGGCTCATGTATCAGAAGTTGGTCCCTCTTCACCTCCCTTTTGTTGCCCCTGCTCTGCACCACCTCTTCCTCAGAAGTCCGGGTCCAGCTCATTGTTTCTTGCACACCTTTGATCAGCCCTTTTCTGTACCTTTCTCACTTCTGGCTGAAACAGAATAACCAGAAATGCACAAAGCAGTGAAGGTGCAAGCATATCACAGATTTATGCATTGTCATAATAACACTACCTATTTGTTCTCTATTCATTTCTTGATATTTCCTAAATTTTGATTTGCTTTTTGACTTCTACTGAATATTGAGTTGATGTTTTTAAAGAACTAGCTATGATATTCCCAATATCTCTCTTTTGAATGATAATAGCCCAGAGCCCATAATTTTGTAACTAAACCTTTATTGCTTTTACCTGTGTATATTACTTTACATTTATCCATATTGAATTTAATTTTCCATTTTATCTCTCACCCTCTTAGCCTTGCATAGTCTTTTTGCAAATCTTTGCAGTCAGCTCTCATTTTTACTAAGCCAAGCAAGTTCATGCCATCAACTAAGTTTGTGTCCTCATTCTTTTCACCTTAGAGATTTGTACATTTTCCTTGTGTTTTCAAGCAGCTGATTCAGGGCCATAGTACCAAGCAAAGTGAGACAAACTAGTCTTCCTCAGCCTTGCTACTAGAATTATTTGTACTTTATGCTTCCAAAATTTTGCATTGCTGGCTATGGGCCATCATCTTCCCATCTACTTTTATCTACCTTTTCACTTATTTTTGTCATATTCATCCTCCTTATAGAGCAACTATTATTCATCTCTTTGAGCATGCATAGGCTTTTTAGATGGAGTTTGGAATAGATCTGTTTCATAGAGAAAACAAAGCTTTCTCCAAAATGATGTTCATCTTGATGGCAGCTACAGAACTAGTGTAATGTCAAGCTAAGAAAGCAGAGAAATGTCTTAGCTGACACACTGGATAATGGGGATCAAGGCACATTAATTTTTGTAGCCAGTAATGCACACTGAGTGATATGACCAGCAGCACATCAACCCTGCTATGACCTAATGGTCTGGCACACTTCCACCTGAGTCAAGAGTGGGTGACTTCAGAGGAAAGTACAGAATGTAGCTCTTGCTCTTGCTTCAGGACCCATAATAAAAATATCTTAACTTCCTTCACACAAGACTTAATTTGGTCACAGTCATTCTCAAGTATAATTTCTTTGGAAATTTGATCTTGTTTATTTTTCTTGATTTTTGTTTTCTTTATTTGTGGTTTGTTTTTTTTTTTTTCTCTGCAGATAGTCCTCTAACCTAGAGGCTCAAAGAAATGAATAAAATGGTATCTAGTGAACATACAGTCCACCCTCCCAAAGTAAGTTGGCTGGTAGGAAACTTGAACAAATAGTTCAGTGATACCATTGACAGGGTGGTTTGGTGACTAGAACACCACTGCCCTTACAAGTTCATGGAGATGATTTCACAGTCCTTCATGGTTATCTCAGCTCTTAGCTAAATTCACCTGATTTGCATGTCCAACTCATGTGGTTAATTTACCGAGCTTTTCCCCTTTCAGACTGTCTATAAATATGCCATCATGTCCTCTTAACCTTATTTAAACTTCCTGAAGCACAGTAACAACAAACTTCCCACCACAGTCAGCAGCAGATTTCAATGGAGCTGCTCATGAGTATGGACTCTGTGATTTGGCACAGACAAAAAACTCTGGTGTGGAGGCTACTGCACCTCTAACCTCTTCTACAGTAAGAATAGAATCTTATTCCTTCTCCTTTTTCCCTATCTCCTAGTGAGGTCCTAATCCATGTGAAATTTTAACTCTCACTCCATGGTTACCAAGTTTCCCTAACAGTCGCTTCTAAGGGTCTTTACCAAAGGTCTTTTGAAAGCCTGAATAAATTTTATCCACCATTTCTCCCTTATTCACTATTTTGTTAATTCTGAGTGAGTGTTGGCAGCTTAGAGAGCTATTATTCGGCCTTGAGAAGCCTGAGGCTTTAGTCCTAGCAGGTTGTATACATTAAATTAATATATAACTCTATCTTTCATAATTTTCTTGACTATTTTTCCTGCTGCTGAGGTATGTCCTGTGTATCTATAAAAGACAATTGCCTCTGGCACTTTATGAAAGATTAAGGCAGTCTTGGCTACAACCCAATTGGCTGTGGAAGCAGGGTTTTATTTCAGATTTTTAACAATAAACTGTGTATCTTTAAACAGCAATTCAGCTGCTTCATTATTTAGTCCCTCATAGCTCCTAGACAGCTAAGACACAGCAGTGATGATTAATTACTATGTAATGTGTTGCATTATTCCATTACCTTTTTTCCACTTTTGTTTTGTGTTCTCAGAGAACATCTCACCCTTGCTTCATGTTGATAATAGCACCTATTTAAGTTATTTTTGTAAATGCGAGTTTAAGCTCAGTAGCATAAGTCAATATATTTTTTGCTTATCACTTCTTGACATTGTGGAGACTAATGTGTGTGACGGACACCACGTGAAAGGCAGAGGTAAGCAGAGGGGGAAAATGAAACAAAATAAATACTTCATGCTATGGCGAGGGCAAATCTCTGAATATAGTGCCCTGGTAAATGAGCATAAAACGGACCTACTTCTGTAGAAGTAGAAGAAAATTGGTGTCCCTGAGACAAAGGAGAAAGTAGTTTACACCACTTACACCTCTGGCTTATTTATTTCAATGAAATTGTTCTGCATTTATGTGGGTGTAACCCAGAAGAGCATTTAGTTCACTGTTAAGGCAGTAACTTCTCTGCTCCTAATCCTGTGATGGTTGGTAGCAAAAACAGTCTGTGGGATATTGGCATGAATGAGGAGAG
>JANRGV010000073.1:7533306-7544595 GCA_024734035.1 Alethe castanea
GAGGAGAGGAGAGGAGAGGAGAGGAGAGGAGAGGAGAGGAGAGGAGAGGAGAGGAGAGGAGAGGAGAGGAGAGATAAAGCTCTCCACATGCAGAGAAAATAGTTTTTGTCATTTATTTTACCAATAGATGGAAATTTTCTTGAACCTCTTATTCCCACTGTGTCAGGCACCATAGCAACTTAACTGTGTAGAGGCTGTTGAGGCAATAACTTGTTTGCTCTTCTGCACTCCCCTCTCTCCTGCCCCCCAGCTAAACTGTGTTTTGAACAGCCAGAGAGCCAGCTGGGGCTCCTGGGCTGGTCTGGCTGGGAGGCAGCACTCTCCAGCCTAATTCCTTGTACCCACTTCAGTGTTTCTATCCGTTCTTTGTGCCAAACACAGCAGAATGCAGCACAAAGATAAAGAGAGAGACAATACCCTGCTCTAAGAGCTTCCAGCAGAAGCAGGCACCCTCCAAAGAGGGAAATGGAGAGGCAGGCTGCCTGAGCTCTCACTAGAATAGAAAACTAGAAATAGAAAGTGAACCAGCAGTTCTTAAGACCCATATGCCTTTACAATGCATTCTTTTTAGACAAAACACGTCAGGTAACAATACCTTTCTTAGTTGGGTGCTGGAATTTTTGGGTACTGCTGCCCTAG
Source organism: Alethe castanea (assembly GCA_024734035.1). Classification (NCBI taxonomy): domain Eukaryota; kingdom Metazoa; phylum Chordata; class Aves; order Passeriformes; family Muscicapidae; genus Alethe; species Alethe castanea. Next base: position 7,533,946 of record JANRGV010000073.1, read on the forward strand.
GATTAATTGCAGTCTTTGGAAATGCTTTGTGTTATCTCTCTGTTAAAACTGATGATGATTTGTTTCTGCTTTGCAAGTTTGAGTTGGTTTATTGGAAATTTTATGAGGGTAAGAGAGGTTTATGGGGGTAAAGAGGAAGAATTATCACTGTATGTTAAAGGAAAAGTTATTACCACTACTCATAATAGCAGTGAGAAGGATTATCACTAGCAAAAGCTCAAAAGGATTATTTGGGATTCAGCAATGTACAGTAAACAATCTTTATCTCTTGCAGAATGTCAGTGCATATTTTACAATATAGTTGGCGTTGGTGATCCATGAAAAAAAAATCTGCTGCAATTTAAGTTTAATCATTCTGAATCTTAGAATTAAATTAATATTCAGTTGTCACAAAACCAGTGGAAAAAAAAAAGCTGCTTAAAGGAACAGGGAAAAGCACTGTAATTTCATTTCAGTCTAATTCCAATTTAAAATCTTTGTATCAGCATCCTCTTGGCAAGTTTTCAGTAGACTCATAAGACTCAGCACAGCAGTATGTGCATGCAGATAACAGGCAGGAGATCACCAAGCAAACTAGTTTCAAAGATTCTGGTTGAATCCTTTTTTTAGAGTACACAATATATTCCTGACTTTCTTACGTGACAGTCATAAATATCAACTGATTAAATGTTGTTCTTATTTAACAAAAGTACAGATTCTTTAAACACTCATAGGCATACACACAAGCTCATCATGTCTGCAGAGATTAAACAGAGCACAGCCAGGATTAAAAAAAAAGGGTAATGAAGACAGTATAAGTGAAATTTATATGAGAATTTCTTCTGCTAAGAAAAAATAAAGTAACCAGAATGAAGTTACATGTGGCAAAAGCATTTCATATTCTGCTGGAAATTACTTGGATAATGTGAAGATAGGAAGCATATAATATAGTGAAAAGATGTAAAAGATCATGTTAAGAAAACGAGTATGTCTAAGATGTGATGGAATTACATGAACTAATATTAGTTTTGCCCTTGGAAATTTATATTCACATTTATAGTTATAAATAAAAAATCAGATTCATAAATCAAAAATACCCTGAGATGAATTCTGCACCAACTCTTGTCTTGCTATTCACTTCTCAATAGGAGGTTTCAAGTCAGCCTCTGCTGGGACTTTGGAATTTGAGTGATGTCCTGTTTTCTTTTACACCTTTTATGTAGCTTTGTTCAGTAACTGTATGGAGTCACAGCATATGTATATATACTACTGCATATATGTATTTATATATATCAGTATGTACACAACAACACACAAGATTCTCAATTCTCTGATCAAGGTGCCTCCTTTTGGAAAGAATTCTTGGTTAGAGAAAAAAGGCTCCCCAAGACAAAATGACATGCTAATTATACATTCCTCCTCGTTTTCAAGACAACATTTGTACTATGGGTTTGTTTTGAAGTCTGTTTTTTGCAATACAGTTACGTTAATGGAAATTAGGGCTGGAATTACAAAGATGGAAAACCATGAAAAGTAAAGCTTGAGATGTCTTGGATCAGTAAAAAGGATAATTAACATTGTTCTGCAAAAATTATGCAAAGCTCATGCAAATTGCATCTTATTTTAAATAAACTTACTATGCATATATACATACTAATTTTGAAATATGAGTTTCTAATTTTTAGGAAATAAGTAAGTTGGAAAATTAATGTTTTCATATTGATGTATGTGTTATGTTTAGGAATTTACTATGTTTATGAAACAGATTCTCCTGTTCAAGGTACAGATCAATCATGGACAAAGCCACCTTTCCCAAATGCACACAGCAATGTATCTCAGGTCTCACCTGGAGGATTATCTCAGGGACATGCAGTGGAGGCAAATTAATCACAGTGCTTGTTCAACTGGCCAAGTTAACAAAACAAGTTAACAAGTGATTACAAAAAAATTTTTGTATGAGGGCAATCCTAGTAAACAGGACTAGTAACTGACCTGCTCTTGGAAGCACAAAGATCTAATTTTTGTCTCACATTGCATCTGCAAAAAAACCCCTGATTATTTAAGATGAGAAGGGAATAGACCAAACCAGGGGAAGGTAGTTCACACTGACAGCATTGTATCCACACAGATGTTCCAGTGGATCCATAAAAAAACATTCTTCTTAAAAGATCGCTATATCAATACATACTGACAGTCCCTAACACAAGTTCCTGTGAAATTTTTTCAGTGGCAGTACACTGGCATTTTCTGCTTGCATTTACAGGTGGTCCAGCATTGCTTTCTGGAACTTAGAAAACTTGCTTTACATAGAATTAATACTTTCAGTGACAAAACATCTCTTTATTTTCTCCTTTTGGTGCATGATTCAGGGTGAATAAAGTTCTTCCATCTTTCCCATGGTGTATTTCCAGCTTTCAAAGCAACTCTTTGGACAAAGTCCATTTCCTAGTGGGGTTTGGTGTGTGTGGTCTCAGCAGGCAGCAGTGGAAGGTGACCCCTCAGTGAGGCACAGAGGGAATGAGATCACTCACAGCCTAAGGTAGTGCCTGACACAGACCATGTTAGCAAGGGTATTTCTCATTTCTGCTGGGAACTCTATTGAAACATGTTGGTTTTAACAGCACATAACTTACTAACACAGTTCCATCTCTTTGAAATTGCACTGTGGCTCCCCCGTGGCATCTTGACTGCAAGGAGTCCATCCTCCAACAGCTTCCAAGCCTCCACTGAGGTCACAACTACAGCCAACTTCCATCATAGCGTTCTCTAAATCTTGTTTTACCATGTACCCTCTTTACTTCGACCTTCAAGCCAACCAGGATCATGTGTCCTGACCGAACCATGTGACAAACTTGAATTTACTTAGTCTGGGATTTTCAAGGTAATGGGACGAACTCCTGTGTCAAGCAGGGTCTCCAGCAACCTCAGCCTGCAGGCATTGCTAAGTGGTGTGAAGATATGATTGTGATAATAATAGCACTGCTGAATCTCTATTGAACTAAGGTGTTCTGCTACGCTTTCGACCCCTGCACATTTATACACCCCGTCCTGGCTCCTGAAATGTTTTCAAAAGGGTTGTTTGCTGCTGCAGTGTCCTTGATGTGCACTTCTGGAGGCTGAGCCAGCGGGTGCTGCAGTGCTTGACAATCTTTAAATGCTTCAATGCTCTTGAATACCTGATATATTTTGTAGCCTTCCTTCTTTTTGAAGCAGCTTTTAAAATGGTCAGACATACCCAACAGCAGTTCTCAGGCACTTTATGGCCACTGCTTCACATCAAGCTGGCAGCATCTGTTTGCCAAAAACAAACACAGCCTGGGACAGGAAAGCTCTGGGTCTGCACATAACAAATCTGGAGATGAGCAGAGTTGTTTTCTTTCTCTCTCTCATACAGCTGCTGTTGTCATTGCCATGGAAAGCAGTGATGTTATTCCAAGGTGCAGCTTTGTCTTGTCAAGAATGGCAAAGGTGTTTTCACCTATTGTATGTCAAGATGTCTGAGATCCACTTACTGCTTGGCCTACATCTTTTCAAAGAGCCTTCCTAGAATAAAAAATTCTCTCTTATCTCTTTGATCACTACTTTGATTACTTCTTTCATCTCTTAAACAAAGTGACCCATGCTTACTGCTGTTCAGCTGGACTAACTAAGCATTTTTAATGATTGTCATTGTCTTTACACATCTCAGGATTTCTGACTGCGCTGTCACTGACTATTTTTTCTTCACCTTGACTTCTACAGATGTCTCTGCTCTTTTTAGGTACCTTTAACTTTTGCTGCAGTATCTAAGATTAGGAGGTTCATGGTGTAGGTAGTGATGAGTAGATAGAGATGAAACATCATTTTAGAGCACTGTGATGTGCTCTCATTTTATTCACAACATGTTTGTTGCCCATAAATTCTGTGTTATGTCTTTATCAAGAAATAGATTCAATGTTGATTGGTCAGGGTAAAGAGGGAATTCTAGCAATATGAATAACTAAACTAAACTGTGCTTTCTGCTGTATACCAAGTAATCATCACTGTTTTCTCTCTCCTTTTTATTGCTTCTAATATGGAAACTGTGACTTTGTACTATTATTTAGAATGTTCCTGCTTGTGAAGGCACTGGGACCACAGACTCATTCTTCTAGATTCTGTGTGCACACAGAGGTTTTTTCTGTTGTAAAAGTTTATTTAATCTTTGGTAATGGAAAGTGATGCACCAATGAGAGCTACAATATACAATACAAATACAAGTTAAAATGCAGAAGTTAAATTTTGCATATCATATAGAATCAAGCCACATCATATGAAATGCAGTCATTTTTCATGACTGAGGGTAATTCATAAGCACTGCCTTGATGATCCTACGCTGATGCCTATAGAGTAAGCAAGCAGTTATCTGTCTCCACTGACAATATAGAAATTCTGTATTGTCATTCTAAAAATCACAGTCTCAGCCTTCTGTCTTTGAAACATTTAATTCAACAGTTGCCAATGTTAACCTCATTAATTCCAAAACATTACTTAAAGCATGCATGTTAAACAAATTCAGTTAACTTCACTGGAATAATCTAAAAATATGGACATAGTCAATTATTTCAGCTCAGTTAATCAGAGATACCTTTTAAAGTCAATAGCTTATATTTTATAAAAATTTGCTGCCTATATATATATTTTCATAACTTTACTTTCCGTATTCACACTTACATTTTTTAGCAGAATCATTCTTTAGTTTTTCTGTTTATAATATGAATTCTCTTTTTACTACGCAATTTTGTATATTCAAAATTCAATAAAGAACATGTCAAAGGATGGTGCTTTAAAGGAAAAACTAGCTGAATTTGCAGGAAGAAATGTTTGCCATTTTAAAATATAATGTCATCAAAACCAAGGAATTATTATTAAGGTTATATTAACTATGAAATTACAGTTCTGAAAGTGTAAAATAATGCTCCTTTAATATATTAGCTATGTTAGACATATCACCTTTTTATGTAATATTCAATGTCATTGAAATCAGAAGAGAATCATGCTTTTGAAACATCTTTAATTACAGGGTTTTTTTAACTTGAAAATTTTAAAGAGAAAAGAAGGTTATGTGACTTCTAATATAGAGCTTTTGGGATTTGTGTTTTCATTATAGACTCAAATTTAGACTAAATTAAAAAATAATTTCAAAGTTTTATCATACCCAATTGATAAAGCAGCAATATCAGTGAGTGTTCATGTACAAAATTTCTCTACAAAGCAGTTGTGCAATCGTGTATCAAAGAGGTTCCCAACTGGTGCCTCTTTCATGAGGTCAGCTAACATTAAAAGGAAGGCACAGCCCATGGTGAGGTTAATAAACCTTGGTAGAAGATTGAAGTGAACCAAAGGCAACTCTGCAGATTCAGGGGTGTTGCAGTGAGGCTGTGGAGGTGCAGCTCTGCCAATCTGTGATGGTTTGTGGGAGACACGGGAATGAGATGCCAAAGGATCAGGAGGGATGTGGGGCAGGAATAGCAGCTGTGGGTAGAGTGAAAAGGGTAGAAAAAACCCCAAAAGTACAGAAACACCCCCTAATCTGTTTTAGTGAAGTCTGAGGGTCAGGGCTCACTGAAGATTAAACCAATTTTCTGTAAAGGTAAGTAAAGTATCTGCTGCATTGAGATATACATTTTTAATGAAAATAGCAGGGATTGGTGGATGCTTATCAATGAATAACTGTGCATGAAGACCATCAGTATTGCTGTAACAAACATAATAATGCCCATAGTTCACCTTTCAAAACTATTACTCTTCTAATTGGTATCAATAACCTATACTGCTCCCAACTAGGCAATCAACCATGTATTGTCTTAAAATCCACATGGTCAAAAGAGGTTTTTGTGCTAGTGCACCTTTAATTTAGGAAGAATGTTTTTCTCTGTCAGTAATCCTTTTAGTCACAGATGTTTAGCTTGGTGAAATGAAATAGTTCCCAGTATGCTGAAAGTCTGTCTATGATTAAATGTAATCACTTTTTAATTAACTGGAATTTTCAATATCTTGCAAGTATTCTTTATGAAGTCTTATTCAAATGAGAGGATGGTTTACTTTAGTTTTTAAAGTTTGGAGCTCAGAGAAAAGGCAATGGAAGAGACAATACAGATAAAATGAAGCTTAGCACAGAAAGAATGATGCATAAAATCTGCTTAAAGTCTGTGCAGAGTGTGTGCCCAGAAACGTACCTTGAGCAGGACCTTAAATGTGTATTAGTCTGATACAAACAGCTGCACAGCTGCTCATATGTAGCATTACCTTAACTGTTGTGTTGTAATTAATCATTATGGTGAAAACTGTAATTGAGTGAATGTGTAGAGCAGTTTCAGCCTGCTTGGCAGTGGCACAGAGAGCTCCACGTGTGACATCCACCCAGGTGGGCTGGCTGCCCTCCCCCAGAAAGTATCACAGGTGCTGTGCTTCAGCAAGGCACTACAGAAGTCTCCAGGGCATCGTGAGCCAGATAAAAACTTTCAAAGCCTCATGAAGCACAGAACTGCATTATTCCAAATTTACCTTCCTGGATCAATGGGCAGGCAAATAGAGGATGATTATAAACCAGAGCAGAAAACCTACTATTCCTTCTGAAAAGATCAAAGCTGAATGTTTTCCACCCAAAAATGCATAAAAATGTCTTTAAATAATAGCCAAGAATTTTATTCTACCAATTGAAAAATCTCAATTATATAAAGGACAAACCTTTCATTTCAGTAAATATGTACTATGAAGTAGTGCTTTAATATAATATAAATGTTATAATTACTATATAAAAAGCAATATTATCAAATAATATCAAACCTAATATTAAATGAAAGCTAAAATTATAAATGCATTTTATCTCATTAAAAGAGTGATATTTAAGATATATTTTAGGAAATGAAAGAAAAAATTTAACACATTTGATTTTGGAATTTTTGACACAAAACTTAATTAAAATCAACAGTGATCTGTTGAATATTTTGTTTTCAATTGCATTTATCTTCTGAATAATCTACTCTATGTAGCTCTCCTCTTTCAAAGAAGTATTGTGTTGAACATGCAAGAAATCAATTTAAATATATTCCTATTTTTTTTTGCTCCGGTGGTTATTAATGCTATTCTGCTGGTACCCGAGTGACCATTTTAAATGCCACCCAACCACCATTCCCTCTGAGGAGAATTCTCAATCTATTGTACAATCAAATGGAGCAGGAAAGTCTCAGTCTAATTCTTGATGCAGATAAGATCAGACAGATGTATTTCAAGGGCTGGAAATGTATCTGAGAGAGGCATCTAAACAATAAAAGCCAATTTACTTGATTCAGGCTCAGGCCAAACTTCTCTGATTGCACAAGTCCAGAGGGAAGAGGCAATCCCTGCAGTCAGCTTTTTGGCTTAGGTTAAAAGAAAAGCACAGCTTGGGAATTAAAGATTGCATGGTCCTTTCAACACCCCTGATTTGTCTGTCACCCTCTGGTCACAGGGTGGGTGTTTTGTCAGGCAAGAGCAATCCTCCTTGCCCTCAAGAGTATGAGTGAAAGGAGGTAAATCATCCATTTTGCTACTTTTCTCAAGGTTTGTGAGGTGCTTCTGCAAAACAGCAGTGGCACTGCCTGCACCCTCCCCTGGCACGGCTCAGGGGGGTTTGGGATAGCAGATGTGTGATCATTAAGTGTGGAAATACCCCTGTCTCAGAGAACGCATCTCAGCAAGCTAAAGGATGCCCAAATTGTCTCTCTTCCCCCCATCACCATGATGACATTCTCTGAGGGAAGGTGTTTCTCTGCAGCCAGCAAGGTGAAAGAACAAACCATGGTGAGCAGGAAGCTCTTTCTGTCCTTCCCACGAACTGGCAGCAACGTGGGTTTCTGTGCTGGCAGCGTGAGGCAGTGATGGTCACAAATGGGACTGCAAGCAGCAAGCGTCCGGTGGCAGGAGCTGGGAAGGGGCGGCACTGGAACAAGTAAAAAGCAAAGGAGTTTCCTTCCTTAGGAAGAGAGGCGAGCAGTTGGCTTGATTTAAAAAGGCCTAGCTTCTAAGCTCTAATTAAAACTTCAAATGAAGGGGAAGGGGAGGATGAAGGGAATGTGATTGCAGCGCTTTCTTCTCCAAAAACCACACGGTCCAGGGGTCCCATTCATCTCCAGGAGGACATTCCGCCCTCCCAAAGCCAGCCCAGCCTGGCAGCAGCCTGCAGAGCCCCAGCTGCTCCTCAGAGCCAGGCACAAGCGCTCCAGGGACGTGTGAGCGGATGCAGGGATGCTGGCAGGGCAGAGCTGTCACTGAGCTGTACCAGCTCAGGGCTTTCTCAACAGCAAAGCTGCCTCTGCTCTCAGACGCTTTCTCAGCCCTCATTCCCAAGATCACCACTCACACCGCTCACTGAAGTTGGGGAGTGGGTTTTCTTCCAAAGGAGGGTCAAGGTGGGGGAGCTGCAGGACTGAAATCTATTTTCAAAATGTGTGAGAGATCTGCCTCATGGTGTAGACACTGTCACTAAGCCTGGCAGCCTGTGGCTTGTAGTGTGGACCAGGTTTGAACACACATGTTCACAGCCCGGGTATGCAAAAACAGTTATTTACTGCTGGTGAATCTATAGAAAAAACAGTGCTCAGAAAGCACCCAGGCCAAGTGAGGCACAGGGTGGCCATGCACTTAGAGAAAACTAATGGAGAAAATGTGTGGTAAATGATAGCCACTGCTATGGCATGTCAAGAAGAAGTGTTAAATTTGCAGGGGGTATAGGTTAATGCAGAGGAATCCCAAATGCAGGCTGGATATTCATTTCCATTTTACCCATAATAATCTTTTCATTTCCCATTTAGGCCTGAAGGCAGAAGCTGTGGGTCACCTCCAGTCAGACTGTGTCCAAAACCCATCTCTACATGTAAGGATATTTTCCACTCTGTAATAGCAATCTGACCTGTGCTACCTGTGCAGCAGGTGTGAGCCTATCTCCACTTTGGGCAAAGCTGCTGCTTGCCAGTGATACAGGCAATTAAGGGTTTGGATGGGAGTACAAGCTCAAGCCTGCAGCTCCCTGGCAGCACAGACATAATCTGAATTTCCTTTCCTCAGAGAGGTTATGTCCTCCCCTGAATAAATATATAGCTATTCTTGCTGTGTACATCTCCTCATTGCCACTGAGAGTATCTGTACATCAATAGAGTTCCATATTTTTAAATTAATGCGTCATTATGTATTGTCACAGCTCTGGTACCACAGACTTTACTCCATCAACATATTTTTCAAAAAGTTTTTATGCTGCTAAAAGAAAAACTGCCTTGAAAAATGTTTCTATCTCCCTCAAAATATTTCAGTTTAAAATATTGCCATTAATATTAATAATAATATTCTAAGAAGTATTCTTGCCTTTTCTAAAGTGGCAATTGAAAGCAGCGCTGAAAGATTTTTATTTTCTTTCAGTGTTGCCTTGCTCAGATCGTGTATCTGGCAGAAGAGAGTGTCTATGGGGAAAGGAGGAGAAAAAAGACCACAGTCACTAATATAGAGTATTTTAATACAGAATCCAAATGAGTGCTGTAGCCTTTGTTTGGGTAATAAAGGAACAACTGATGTAGTGATAACATGCTGTAAAAAATAGCCAATGTTTTGATACAATAATGCTTCCATTGCTATAGGGATTTTTCTACAGTTATTTAGTTGTGTAAATCATGTGTATATATATATAAATACAACCAAGCTTCATGCCAAATCTTCAGGCAATTTTTGCGGCCATTAGCAAGGCAAACATAAAGAACAAGAAGTTTCTTAACAGAAAAAAAAAAAAAAAAGTCAGGAAAAAAAAGTCTTTTTACAAGCTTAAACTACCTAGATAATGTGTCTTCTATCTTCAGGCACACAAACATACTGGAAGACAAAGCCTGTCCTGAATAGCTAACAATAAATATAGAATGCTAGAAAAGCTGGGCTTTAAGGGATCCTCTTACAACCTGCACTGAAGCAGCACCAAAATATACATAGCACTCTGCATCTTAAATGTCCTTGAAAACCTTCAGTGAAGCAGCTCCTCGAGCCTGTTCCAGTATTTCATACATATTGGGAGTCTTATCATATAACATTCATCTTAAAATGATTTTTCATTTTTCATTTCACATTTTTCATAAAACTTCATATTCTGTCCCAAGGACCGTGGAAAATAATGAACCACTGAGTTTTTTAGTACAGATTGTGTGTACAGCAAGACTGATAACTGTGTTTGTCAGCCTTGTCTTTTTCAGATTGAGACCAGCTCATTCAGCTTAATCTTGTTATTCTTGTAAGGTTCCCTGTTTGTCTTAAACCAACACTAAAGCTGATATACAGTCTAGATAAAGCCTCGCGATGGCCAAACAGCATTAAACCATGAAGGAAAAAAATAAAAGAAAGGCTTGCCCTGACAACCTCATCATACATAGAACCAGCTAAGAGCTGGTTTGCCTTTCTATTGATCAGACTTTTATGGAGACCAGGGCAGTTCCTGCCCTCCATGGTGAGTTAGCACCCCTGAGGACATAGACACTGCTACCCTCATTTACCCAATGTGAGAACCAACCCTGAAAATCTCTTCTGAGCTGTTTTAGATTTCTATTCTCTAGAAGAAAGGATATATCGATTTTTATCTGTGAACCTCAGTGGCAGCACCATCCTGTCCAAGCTCCATCTCCATAACTGCTAAAGGCA
>JANRGV010000073.1:7547175-7574806 GCA_024734035.1 Alethe castanea
AAAGTTGCTCATAAACTCATATTTTTTTAAAAATAACAAGAGATATTTTTTCATACCTTTTTGAAGTGTTTTTCAATTGAATTTTAGCAAGATAAAATTTCTACATAAGCAATTAGAAATGAAAAGTAGTTATCTTGTCAGTTTTTGTGAGGTGCTCTGGGAAGGACTATCTTTTAGAGAATATGGGATTTTTAGTGCAGAGGGGAAAGATCTCAGAAAATTCTCCTACTAATATTTCTGAGATAATTTCTTTTCTGAAGCATATTTGTAAAAGATACTGCAGAATGGGTTGGAACAGGGAACTAATTGGACTGGGGTTTGGTCTGTGCTTTATCTAGTTCACTTTCCAGCAATTTCTCTGCAGAAAAGACCCTAACCAGACATTGCCTGCATTCCTAACGCCCTGCAAAAAAGAGGAATGTGCTTACCTAGGAGTAAAACATATGGACTATAGCATAGGAAGAAATAGGGTCATAACTCTAGCTCTTAACATGTGTTGGCTCCCCAGTAGCCGCCAGTATACTGATGTGGGTTTCTTTTGTGAAAGCAACAGCATCAGAAAATTAGTAGTTGTTTGGGGCATAAAGTGGACTACTGTTTCCAAATTTTGTAGCTTTTGGAAAATCTAATTCAGGGTCTAAATTCACAGTGCTTTTTCCTACCATAACTCCACACATTTGAAAAATTGCTGGCATTTTCTGATCTGGCTTTTACAGGTTGTTTCACAGATCTGCATACTCAGCTCTACTTATTTAGCTGTATGTACAAGCAATTTGAACAAGCATTTTCTTTCGTCTACTTCATAAAATATCCATCAAGCTTAGACATGCACTCCTGATCATTTTTCCCCCTGAGGTTTTTTTTCAGACTTACTCCCTGGTCTCCTTCCTGTCCCTAGTCTCTCATTTCCACTCTCCCAGTTGTTTCCAGCTGACACATTATCTGTTTCAGAAGCCATGAGCTGTAGGTTATTTCCACAGAGCAACAGCAGTTAGCCCTGGATTTCCCCAAGCTGCCACAGCCAGTGACTCCAACACATTGCTTTGGCTCTCTCCTACTTGCTTTTCCCACCTCCCTTTCCAAAGACTTTCCCTCCAGCATCTGCCTTATTAGGCTGAGGGACAAAATCCACACTAATGGACTCGGGCCTCTGAGGAATGCAAAGTCCTCTGCATGCCCACTCGAGTTAGTCCAAGGCAAGTGAGGGCTGCTGGATAACAATTCTGTATATTAGCAGCAACAGACAAAACCCTCAGAAATACTCTCAGTTCTTCAGAAGACATTATATGATAGATGACAATTTAAAACAGACCTATTCTAGTATGTTATTAGGATATAGACACTTGCTCTGGCAAGACAAAGAGCCATGTCACCTGGCACTTCTGCAGTCATCCACTTTTGAAACACATCACATTTGATAAATTCAATAAGAATTCGTAAGGAAGTTGAGGCATCAATCAGATCATCTAGAAGAAATAAAAAGAAACAATCACAAAAAACTTAGAACTGAGAACTTTTTTTATTCTAAATAATAATTTGTCTGATACTAGGCTTGCTTCTTATTAAAATGGCCTTGAGAAACTGATCTGAATTCTGCTTCAGGTAAAGAACAGTGTAAGTTTCAAAATCACAAAATGGCCATTTTAGGGACATATCTTGAATAGAAGGACATATGAGGAACAAAATAACTACATATAAATTTAATCTAGGGTGGTTTATGTTCATGACACAACAGATGAGGCAGTATAAAACTATATTGGTGGGGTAGAAAGCTTATTTAAATACATTTGAATAACTTATTTCCTGAAGTCTGGATAAAAATAGGACAGAGTGTGTGTGGGCTATATTACTGAGATACGTTCCCATTCAAAACAGACATATTTCATCAGTTTTTCCTTTCAATAATCCAATTGTCAGTTTTATGGTCCATAAAAAATATGCAGAAGGGATAGGAAATGACTTTCATACATACCCTGACTGCTGAGTTGCACTGTTTCATTACATTGCCCTGCAGATGACTGACAGCTCTGTAATCAACTTCAGACTGGATTTAGTGGTTCCACATCCCATTGTCTCATTAATTATTGAAGGCATTTTTCTCTGTTGCATGTCAGGTCACTGTATCCACCGTGCTGATATTTGCATCTCCTGAGCAGCAGAGGAGTTGTTGTACTGGGAATCAGTCATCACATGCACACACACAAGAGAAGATGAAGAAAAGTAACATAAAAGAGCCACAGAAGTGTTTGCAAGAGGCCTGGAGCAGCTCCAGTGCTACCTGTGAGGTCTCGTGTTCAGAAACAAACCAGCCGCTTACAAGAGAGGTTCTTGTTTTGCAAATGCTTTTGGTTTTCATTCTAAACACAGAATAGTTTTTGGGTTTTGTTTTTGTTTTATACTGTTAATGGCGTTATTCATCCATTTCTTGTTGTCTGCTTAATTGGAGAGTGCAGAAGAAAAAGAAATATTCCTGAGAACCCTGCATATACAAATAGCATAAGAGTAAAATCAGTGCCCTCTAAATGCCATATATACTTAAGATTATATTTTTTTTCCAAAACGTTCAGTGACTGCTAAAAAAATGCTCTGGTCAGAAATCTTTCTTGGAAGACTAGGTGACTGATCAATTAAATATGCCTGTAGAAGTAGGTCAGGTACACATCATCTCATCCACTCTTCTCTGAGGCAGCTCTGGTTTGGTGTTAACCAAAACCTGGTGCCAAGGTAATGTACAGCCTTCTTTGGTAGGCTATAGGTGCCCAGCCAATATATAGCTAATATAAACAGGTCATAGAATCATAGAATTATTTGGGGTGCAAGGAACACTGAAGAACTCTCACTGCAAACCCCCTGCCACAGGGATGCCTTTCAGTAGACCAGGCTGCTCCAAGCCCCATTCAGCCTGACCTTTAACTCTGCCAGGAATGGGGCACCCACAACTCCTTTGGGCAACCTGTGCCAGTGCCTCACCACCTCAGAGTAAAGGATTTCTTCTTTATAACTAATCTAAACCTAATCTATTTCAGTTTAAGCCATTCACCTTGTCCTATCAGCACACTCCCTTGTCCAATGTCCCTCTCCAGCTCTCTTGGAACCCCTTTAGGTGCTGGAAGCCTTCTGTTCTCCAGGGTGAAAAACCTCAGTTCCCCCAGCCTGCCTCCACAGGAGATGCTCCAGCATTCTGATCATCTTCATGTCCCCTATCTGCACTTGCTCCAACAGGTCCCACTCCTTCTTAGGTTGGGGGCCCAAGAGCTGGAAGCAGCAGCCTTTTTCTTAATTCACAGTAAAATAGCATGTTTGGGCTGGATGATGCATGACAGGTAAACCATAAAACGAACATTTCATATCTATTTACAATTAGTTTTAAAAATAGTAGGCTAACTGACCTACTCACCCATCTCCCAATTCCTACTCCTAATATCTCTGACTGTATCTTTTCTAAGTACCTGCCTGCATTCACATGAGAATACTTTAATGCTGCACCAATATCCTGCCTATGAAATAGAAAAACACCAATTTCTCGCCTCATGGGCATGTTCCATGACCCACTGTCCATGCTTGGGAGAAGAAGAAATTTCATTTAAAAGATAACGCCGAAGTTTCAAAATCGACCTGCTTCTAAAAGAGAATAAAGTATAAAAACACTGCTGAAACAAAAGTCAGGGGAAAATGTCTGTCTAAATGTTAGAAAGTTTGATTAATTTTTTTAAATAAAATAATTACTTTGGAAAATAAAACAAAAGAAAGAATTGAAACATAAATTTCCAACCTGAAAAATTCTCAGGTTGGAGGGTGTATCTCGAAAGTAGAGATTGTTGATACACACCTTCAGGAGCAGGACTGATCTCTAAACAACTGAACTGAACACACTGCAATGAACTATACTTGAAAATACTTGGAAAGATAAATTATTCATCTCTAGAGGATGAACAAACCAATTTTTTAAACTGTTTTTTTCATGATGTATGAGAATGGCTGAATTTGTGTATAAGCAAACACTGAGGGCTTTGAAGAAACTGCAGAATTTGATCTATGTTTAATAAGTAGAATCAGTTGAAAAACACTTGCAGCAGGCTTTTGAACATAATAAAAGAGTGTTATTAGAAAGGTACTATGTAGTGGGACTAAATGTGTGAACATAAAATTTATTCATGAGTTTAGCTGAAGTCAGAAATACCACAATTTCACTAACACTGGGAAGAAGAACAGGTTTTTGTAATGTTACAAACTGTGGAAAGCCAGCTATTATATGTGAAGTCATTTCAATGCATCTTGCAGCACTAGCCAATACTGCTGCTAAAAGAAGGGATTGTTTTACATGTAAATAAGTTTTTAAGCACTTACAGTAGCAGACTCACAAACACAGGTCTCTATAATACTTACTCCAGGTGACATTTTTAGCCATTAAAACTGTTTCTCTTGAAATATGTATGAAATATTTTCTCATCCTTGCAACACAAATATTTAAGTTAATATCAAGAACAATTTTAAAAGTTTCTTCATATTCAGTAAAATGTCAATAACTGTTTAAAAACGAGGTTAAGAGGGAATAAAATATCCATTTTCTTTCCCTCTCTAAAAGAAACATTCTTACAAGGATAATATGCCAGTGCTTTTGTGTTTCTTCACCACTTGACTTATAATTAAGCAGAAGATTAACTTAGATATAATTACATGATGGTGCAGAACAAACATAATAAATGAGAAAGCTTTGCTAATCTTACTCTCTTTTACTGCTATTCCAATGATGACATTAAAGAAAAAAGCACCTAAAATGTTTTCAATTACTTTGTTGGATCTTAGACTAATTAGCATGTGGGATATCTTCATGTCAAAATCATATTCCCTTCTTGAAAATCTTTACTAATTACTTTCTTAATAGATTTCATATGCATTTAAAAACAGTAGCCTGTAGACAAAGGAATGTGGATTCTAATTGAACAGCTACATGAAGGAAGTCATGAGGATATGGCTGATGTTTGAAGACTACGTAAGATTTGGCTTTTAAAAATAGAGGAAAGAGAAAGGTTTTTCAGAAGAATGCCTAGTAGAAGACATCATTTTGTGTGGATTCTTTTCTCAGTAATAGTCAGAAGTTTTCATTGAAGATTTCTGTGACAGCAAGCGGAATCCAGAAGTATCTGTGACATCACCTGTACTATGTCACCTTCAATATGAGAAAATCCTTCAGCACAAGAGAAAAAAAATTCTCTTCCATATCATCAGAACACATCACTGACAAACCATAATCTTCCCCATCATAAAGATAATGACTCTGCCAGCTCTTTTACTAATATTGAGAAACTCATCAAAAGTAGTAATAATATTTCTCCTAATTTCCTATTTAAATGTAATTAAGGTCAGATTATACATAATAGCTCCTGTGCTAATATAATACTTTCAGTTCAAATAATCCTTTATTTTTTTTCTTCAGAATTGAGCATGTTTTCAATGACTGCTCTCTAGGAAGGCTGGAATTATTTCTTCCCAACTGTCTCAGGATCACATCTGTCATATTTAAAGATGCACCATGCTGGTGGCCCATAGTCAACCTGTTTCCAGCTGATCCACTGATTGCTTTCCCCCTGTCTGTTATTTCCAGCTTATAAGCACGTAGCTGGAATCAGCTTTTTCTGTAAGCCTAAATGCATAACCTTGCATTTCACTTTGTTACAGCTCATCCCTGTCCCACTGTTCAGCTTTCAATGTCATTTCAGCCTCCTTATACAATATTCTAACAGCTGACTGTTGCCAAGGCTGAGTATTAAAATGCCACTAATAATGTTGCTATAAAGATTATTTTTTTATAGACAAGTGCTGAAAATCACATAATCAAACCTGTTAGACTGATTTTCACGTCTTTGAATATGCAGAATAGTAGAGGGTCTATAAGCAAAAGCTTCACACAACTCCTGCCAAAAAACCAGCCTCTTTTTCTCTTTGAAATAAGACTTTTATGGAGACTAGACTGAATTTTGAGAATGCTGCTTTCAACACAGATTTCCAATATACAGTTATGTGTGAAGCATATATGCACATACCTGTGTCTGTTCTTTCTGGTAAGCTCAGAGCAGCCTGCACATACCTGTTTCAGGGTGCCCAGGTTTTAACACCCTATGGGTCTTTCAGCCTCATGTCTCATTTCAGCATTTCCAAATATAAACCAGAGAAAATTTTAAGTGGCTGAACACAATTCAGTATTTCCGTACTGGAATTAAAAACTTGTTTTTTTTTTTTTTTTTATATTCTGTTATAATCCAAACTTCTTTTCCATAAGGCTGGCACTTCTACAGCTCTAGTTAGAGGAAAAAGAGGGAGCAGAGGGAGAACCATTATCCCTTTTCCTTTACCTAGAGGTAAATTTCTACATGCTGCCATAAGTAGAAGCATTGGGCTCAATAGCATTCTACTTTTTCTTACCTGTATGTTCAGAGCATTTAAGAAAGTTGCCTACAGAGAGAGGTTGTAGATCTGCTTCATCATCCGGAAATGAAAAGTTTTAAGGTTTAACCTCATTTAAGTTCTGCATCTTTATCAGATAATATTAAGAATGCACAAAAGAAAAGCAAAGTTGTCTTTGTGTAACAACATACAGATGAATAATCTGGTCCTCCAAGTAAATAGGATTTGAGACTGGGAATTTATCAACAACAGTACTAGGAAAATGGCAGCTTTTTATTTAAGGCAAATTTCTGCTTATAAGGATGAATTGTAGAAAATAAATGGCAATGAAACTGTTGCTGTCTGGAAACTGAAATGGGTACAAGAAAATTGCACAGATGAAACAACAAGTGGAACAAAACTACTTTGCATGACAGGCACAAATATCAATTCATCTGCCTGTACAGGCAGCAGCATTTTCTTGATCTCCCAGTGAGAAAAGTGTATTTTATCAGAAAGCATCAAACTATTACCCAGATAATAATCAGTTAAGGTATTTGATACATCTGGTAAGCATCACGATTGTAATTTTCTGTATATGGTAGAGAGACCTGTAATGAGCAAGGAAGTTACGGATTCCTTAAACTGCAGTCATTAGTCCAGTCTTTGGGTCACCTTTTCTCATACCGAAGGCTAAAATAAAGGATAGAGAATCTTCTAATTCAGAATAAGTCTGGAATTGTGACAGATCAGCTTTCTTTGTTTTTCTGAAGGAAGATGGAAGCTGAGATGGTGGATACCAAATAGATGTGGTAGGTAGAATTAAGCCTAGACTTTTCTTTACACCCTCTGGAGAAAAACAGACATTTACACACACAGTGTGCACAGCATACTTGATCTCATTCTAAAGGAGGTTTCTAAATTTCTCAGATGAATCATGCATTATTTTGCATATTTCCTTTTATGGACTATTAAACGTAGCCGTGGTAATAAACTCAGATATAAATATTGAAGCTGCTGCAGGCTAAAATTAGTGAGCTGAAACACACCCAGGAAGACATATATGCTCTCAAAGACCTAGAAATGCCCTATTTAAACCAAAACCAAAATAAAATCAGTGTTTATGTATGTCCACTCAGAGTTTATAGTTATGGTATAAAACAAGAGTACCCGTGTTTTCTCAGTATCCTTGAAGCATTTTAAAAATACATGCTGCAAATATTTTAATATATTCATCTTCAGTGGAATAGTGAGTTCAGATTTCTTTTTCAAGTTTGAATGTTTTCCTCACCCTTACCACCCCTACGACTTTTCTAGTTATTTTCAAATACTGTTGCTTCTATCGTCAAATATATAAAAACCATGGAAACATAAATCTTGACAGGATCTTAAGAGTGCATGTATTAATCCGTCCCCTAGATATAAGACAGGCATATTGTAACCATTTCTGTCAGATGCTTTTCTGAAAACATTTTCTTAAAAATGTCCAGTGGGGTAGATTTTACAGCTTCCTTGGGTAATCTGTTCCAGTGCTTTGCTCTCTGGTAATCTGAATGTTTTTCTTATTACACTTTTGCCTGTTAAACTAATTCGTTTTTCCCTTATCCCCTGTGGATGTAGAAAGCAATTAATCATCACCTTTTTTATAATACAATTTAACATATTAAAGATAGCCAACCTGTCTCTGTCTTTCCTTCTGTAGACAAAAGGAGTCAAACTTTTTTCTCCTATTGTTCCTCCTTCAAACTTTCTGGGCTATGTCTATCTTTGACTACAGTGAAACTTAAAATTTTACAATGGAACAGTGGTAGGCGAACTTCAGTCATTATTTCCCATATCTTACCTCTCACATGGTGTTAATGAATCCCAGAATGAGATTCACCAGTTTTGAATCATCATCCCTCTGTTGACTTTCTCTGTCTTCAGAATGTACTATCATTCCCAGGTCTCATGTGACACATTCCTGCCTTGTGAGCTACCCCTCATTTTGTAGCTACACATATGATTTCTTCTTCAGGGTGCAGTGCCTTTTACTTCTCATTATTGAATTTCATCTTGTTAGATTTCATCTTATTTCCTGAGTTTCTCAAGATCATTTTGAATTTTAATGTTGCCTTGTAGGTTGCTTGTGACCTCCCTCCTGGCCCTGCTTGAATTCATCGGTGCCTCAAAGATTAGAAAGGAAATTGATAATATTACTGAGCTAATCAGTGTGTGAAATGGAAAGTTTAAAGCAATGGTAGAGAGTGAAAAACATGGCTGGAATTAGTTGGGAATAATGCTTTGTGGGTAGCTGCCAGCTAGGAGATATCAACTGTTACATGATGCTTCTACTGTTACTGAATATTTTGAGAATATTTAGTACCTGCTTAAGAAAATGATAATTTGCAAGCAAAGCATAACTTTAAAGTCTCTAATTCCTTAATCTTATGCATGTGTTCTGAGAACCTGTGTCAGCCTTCTACGTGCCAAAATGATGGATCTATCCCCACTGGGTGATTATCCTGTGACAGGAGGCCACTTGGGATGTGTGAAAATGTGTGTCAGTGTCACACCAAAGGAAAAACAAAGCCAGTAACACATTGTCTAGGACAAACCTATGCAGGTCAGAAAGTGATGAAGGTTGACTATTTCAGCAGGACAACATCTGAGACAAGGACAACATTGGTGGGAGGCACACACACAGAGCAATGTCTGCAGCCCAAGATCTGCACAGGACACCTCCCATATTTTATCAAGGATTACACACAGACTACAAGTTTTCCCATTTTAAGATGTAGAACCTGAGCTGCAGTGCAGCTAGGAACACAGTTTCCATACAAGTTTAACATAAAGTAATCAACCAAAGAGTGCATGTGACCTGACGGAAGGAGATAACCAAAAAGAAAAAGGATATTAAAAAGGATAAAGAATGCATTAATTATATGAAAATCTGTAGATTACATCTTTTAATTTGGAAATTTTCTTCTGTATTGGGAACAGTGGGTCAGGGATTCTGGAGCTTCTGAGAGCCTGTAGTCAGACAACGGATGTGAGATAGTAAACCTCAACAGATGCAGACAATGGAAGGTGCAATCAAAAATTACCAAAGAACCCTAAAAATCAATACATCTATTTTGTATTCCTTTACTTAAGTCATTAAAGGAAATACTGAACTTACCAGGAACCACCTTATAAGTATATAGGAAATATACAGATATACCTGAAATATCTTCATAGGCCAGCAATGAATCACTAAGTCTGGTGTGAGGATGTTTTTCACTCAGCTGATAGTGACTCTATCTCACACTTTCATACCAAATAATTAAGCAGCTCTTCTCTGCCTGTCAGAATTAAATCAAGAATAATTTTTCAGTAACTTCTTTCATCTTCTAAAGAAAAGGTTGGTCTTAATAAATTTTTAATTATATATTTCTGTTCTATTATTTTTCAAAAAATATATGTAATTCAGGGTCTTCATTGCCACCCTGTGTAGCTTTTCTTGGCAACTGCTTAAAACTTTTCAATATTTCCCTCTTACTAGGCAGTCTGCAGCACACTCCATACATCTGTTTTTTTCCTTTTACACTTATTCAGAAAGACTGTATGTCTTTTACCTTTTGCTATCCCTTCTTCATGAATGAGAGCAAAAATAAACTCTTTTAATATGTAGAAAAAAATGCATCTTAAATTTCCTTCAGATATTCTTTCTGTGTAAACATTGCAGTTCAATGACTCACTCTAATGTGTCTCTTCAACGATAATGCACAATTTTTATGGCGTTTCAAGATTTCAAATTTTTCCAATTTCCTCTTGTTATCTGGATATTCCTGTATAGATATCTCAACTGCTCACCAGGCAATTCTCATTTTCCTCCAGCAGTTTTCAGCTAGCTTCCAGGTTTTTAGCACCCTCATCAAATGTTTTGAAACAATCATTAGCAGGATGATTAATGGTGATTCTCTTAGGTGCTCTTCCCTTGTTTTGTCAGCTGGACTTCCCATTCTCCTCACAGACCTTCCTCAATGAGCACTGGCAAGGAAGATCTGGGTCAGAAGCTTTCTGTGGCTTCCGTAAGAAAATCTTCCATGAGTAACTCAAAATTGTTCTTACCTGACAGTATAAGCCTATACAATTGTAAGAATTTGGGAGAGCAGACAGAAGCACTTCTTGTTATTCTGATGTCTTCACCTTTGTTCTCAAAATTTTGTAGCTATTTCTAATGGTCTTAGGGTCACTAGTATCAATGTGGATAAGCAGCTTTGAGTTGCACTGATGTTTTCAAGGTCTGTGCAAGATCTTGAAGGTCATCAAATTTAGATGCTTGGGCATGTCACAGCAGGTTCTATTTGCAATTAAAATAGTGAGAATAACAAGAAGATTAATTGCTTTCTGTGGAGGTATTACAGATTCATATCAATGTAATTGAGCTCATAATCTGGCCCGTTGACAGGTGAGTTCATTTATAAAGAGTGTTTTCATTGTTATTGTTCTTGCCACAGTGCTTTCAAAAAAAATGTAGTGTTTGATCTACTTTCACATTTCAAATACATTAAAAATATGCATAAAATAATATAATTCCTCCTAAAAGATATGCTTAGTTAATTTTTCTTCATCTCAAATAAAAAGATTGCTTCTCTCCATCTTCCCATCAATATGCAATTAATAGGTGGAAATAAATGTATTCTCACAGATGTCAGTGCTGATATTGGTTAAGTATGGATGACTCTTAGCACAGTGGTGAACATGGGTAAACTGCTTGATTTCTGCAGCCAGGCTACACCTGGTACTGGATGCAGTTAGCTGTCAAAATCTTGTACCATGAAGCCATGCTGTGAAGGAAAAGCTTAAGTCATACAGTGCAAGGATTTTCAGCCTCTGTGACCTTTCTGCGTCCACAGTCACATATGGATCCAATGCTACACTGGGAAATCCCTGGACTTTGCAGTTATTGGTTCAGCTCTGGTAGCGAGACAGGCAAACAAAAGAGTTAAAGCCTGTGTTAAACTTTAAATGTATCAGCAATATCATAACTTCAGAGAAAACTGTAATTTTAAAAAATGGCAGCATTCAAATTCAAAATTTCTGACCCAGAGTGGAGTTATATGAGGGGTACTTACCTGTGCCCATTCCCAGTCATTAGGGTCTTTGCTGCTCTGAACTGTACATGGAGTAAGTCCAAGAGTCCTGGTAATGGATTTAGGTAAAATTATATCACCTTGAATTGAACCACCACTGAAGAAATCACCTCACTTTCAGATCAAGGTTGCAGCAAACCACACAAATGTTGTTGTTGGTACAGAACAATAACACATAATATCAAACACAAAAGATGGTTGTTCCCAGGTGCTGGAAAATATTTGTCTTAATTACTGTATTTTATGAAACCCCTTAAAAACGGATTTGTTTAATTGGAATTTGTGGAAATAACACACATGTGGCAGGGAAAAAAATTGTTTTGTTTACCACCTCTGTTGTGTCTAAAATACCACAATTACATAATCTATTGGTGAATGAATGATTCTTTTGTTGAGTACTAGAGAACTGAGGGTGTGCCGTTGAAACAAAACCAAATGTAAAAGCACACTTCATTACGCATAAAGGTTTTTAAAAACTAAAACGTATTTCTCCTATCCCCCCCAAAAGCACACTGCTAGCAATTTCACTTTATAGCAAAGTACATCAGAGATAAAGTCATTACGCAAAGAAGCAAATCTCCAGCTATAAAGACTTTAGATGATAGTGGTATCAAGACTAAACTATTTGCATAAGCTTGAATCTTGGCCAGCAGATGAAAAATCTAACTCCAAGGTCACAAACCTTTCCAATGTGCCCAAGGGGAAAGAGATAGCTGCAAGTCTTTCATAAATGAAGTAGTAAATCTCTTTAGAGCAGCAATTCTGAGGATTATTTTTCTTCTGGATTTTTGTACTTGGAAAGTTCATCCTTTGATTTCCTGTTTTCCCAATTTAGCAAAAAATTTGTTTACCCACCGTATTAGGAAAAAATTCAAATATGGCTAAATAAATGATCCCAGCAAAATGACTTTATCCTGCATGTTCCAAATTTCTCCAAGTTAGAATAATTTTATCAAGATTTAAATTTTAATACAGGATATGAGAAGATGGAACCCTTAGTCCCACAAATAACTGCAGGAAACTGTAGGTATGGGCAGTCCACTGCATTAATACAATGTAAGGAGGTAAACTCCACATGATGAAATTTTTCATTTATGTCTGTCATTGCTCTATATAACCTTCATGCTATTGAAGGCTCCTAAGTTTTACTACAATTACAGTAAATATCACGTTCTTTGGAAAATATACTTTCTTCTTTCAAAAATCCTGTTTTGTACATCTGCATATTCTCTCACTTCCAGCTAGCACCTAACTGAATCCTTGCATAAAATATTAGGAGTCCAGAAAAAGATTAGTAGCATAGATATTAATTACATCTGATCTTTTATGCTATTGATGAACTGTCTCAAATAGCAAAAAGAGATTTTGTGACATTTGAGGTGTCCTAGCGTATTTCCAACAGCTGCTGCTCTAAAAGGTGCTTAAATAGGTCCCTATAACATTTTCAAAGGCTGTGAAAATATTTCAGATACCATGATACTAAGAGGGGGTTTTGCAGAAGATACCTTAGGTGGATGGCTGATTTTGAAGTCTTACTTTAAAAAGTCAAGGTTAAAAGGACTCCATTTTCTCTAAACCAGATACATTTGGCCAGTTCCATTTCTTAACAGGGTCCCCTCATCGTACTAAAGAGATCTTCTTTATCTATAACGAGATCCTAAGCACTTAAAGCATACTTGGACAACTAAAAAGAGACACTTAAATGTGTGTGACTTAATCTGAGTCTCACTCTGTCAGATGCTGAGTTCAGTAAGGTTTTTGATTCTTTCTCCCACTAGTTTCAAAAGCCAGCTATTAAAATGTGGTCAGTTTAAAAACACTGTATTTCAGTTTTGGAGCAAAACCAACTGCATGGCTCAGTTTTAAGTCTGATGATCCCCTATGATTAAATATTGAGTTTATGATATGTTCATTACTGAACTGTTTTTAGAAACAGAATTTCTAGAAATGTAATACAAATATCGGTGTTGTTGCTGTGACATTGTAGAACCAGAGGTAACATTCTGCTTTAGACCTAAATGTCTTTCATGGCTAGAAAAATGGAAGCCCTGGGAAGACCTAGCTTAATGTGTTTCTAGATGAAAAGCATTGTGACAACAATGTATAAGATGGTGTGGTTTGGGAATTTTTGTTAATTTTGGTTTTTTTACAAAGTTCTGAGTAGAGAAATACTTGTGGTGCCTCCAAGGGCCATTTCTGCAACATAAGTCTAGAAATCGTGGTGGCTAAGAAAAATGTTTTGTTTGTTTTATCATCAAACTGTTTTTATAGATTGCTTGAGGTAATTTAACAACACATACTTTAAGACTGTAATTTCTGGGTAGGCTTCACTGAGAGGATGTAAATACTGTTTTTGAACTTGCCTTTAGCTCATTATGCATTTTAATGCAAATTTGCAATGGAAAAGGTTTTGTTTTTTCTTAACTAGGTTTATAGAACTCCAGTCTGATTTAAACCTATCCTAAAATACATGACATAGCACCCAAGTGATTTAAACCAATCATTTAGTTCACTGTGTAAACGCTGTACTGAGCTACCCACAGGAATTCCTCCATAAGAAGGAGCAGCTCATGGAGTTGAAGAAATGGAAAAGCTGATCTTGAAAGGCTTTAAAGCATTCCTATTTATAAGTGCTATTTACACTATTATGGAGTCAGCTTTTGCAGTTTCTACGGTGTGATCCACTGCAGTCTGGGAAACTGCAAAGGCAGGATTTGACCTCAAGCGCATATGCCCAAAGCTTTAGCCTTTCTCTGCAGCATGGCTAAAGAAACCTTCACCCTCCCAGTAGAGCAGAAGTTTTTAACTTCCTTTGTCCTTCTCTCTTTAGACAGAACTGTGCTTACCCTCACTTACAGACATCTGCCCAGCAGCTAAATGAGGCGTCAGTTATGGAAATTTCCCAGCACCTTTACTCCCCCACAGCAGCAGCCTGTCTTCCTCTTCTGCCTTTCTTGCAACCATCTTCCCATTACTCTCTTGTATCAGGAGCAGTAATTTCCTTTGTGCCCTTAAATGCAAGGAAGGATGTGCAACCACTTCAGTCAAACACAATGTTCTACAAGGGAAGCAGATGAGGAGGAAGGGAGCAGGGGATATGACAGATGCCAGCTCTGTAGGAGTGACCACAGCAGCCACTGCTGATAAAAAGGTCACTGCTCACCAGCAGAAGCTGTCATCTCCCATTCTCCTGAGATTAGCTCAGCCAGTCAAGAGCAAGGTGCTAACAACATCAATAGAGTGGGTTCAATCCATTGTGGGCCATTCCACTAAAAATTGGACTTGATGATCCTTGTGGATTGCTTCCAACTCTGAATCTTCTGTGATTATCACACCAGCAACAGCAGTAGTCAGCCATTTCTGGACAGATGAAAAAGATACAGGAGAATAACTTCTGTCCTATTTGGACAGAAATTGTTGCAATATTCACCATCCTATGCTTATGAAGGAAATAGCTTTGGGATCTCCAGAAACATTTTGTAGGCCAAGTCTACCACCTGTAGAGTGGTATTTGGATTGCACTTTCTTTCTGCATTACTTGCCCTAGAGTGCTGTATGAGTTGCTTGTCCCCATTTTCTGTCTTGATTAATATCCAAATAAAACATATCTGTATAAACAGAGATGGCTGAGTTAATGACAGCCACTCCCAGACTCCATGGCCAGGTACTTCATAAGGGATGATATTGTAGGAAGGCTGACAAAAGCACAAGAATGAACTGGTGCTTAGTAAAGAAGTGGTCTTTCTGAATATCTTAGGGAAGGAATAATTTCTTTGGTTTTCCCCTTAAGCAAACATTCTGTTAGCAGATACCAGATGCTCTTGTCACACTTACATGGGTGCATGGCAAACCCCAGGGTGTCAAAGAATGGGATACATTCACAGAAGGAATGTGTCCTGCTCTTAGTCCTGCATTCTACCAGGTGCCCACTGAAGTTGTTCTGCCTACTTAACTATTTGTGTTTTACTAAATTTTTACTGATTGGAATAATTATGATGCTGGCTATTGTCTGTGGCAGAATTGGTAGAGAGATGTGTGTGTCCTGACTCTCAACTGCAGCTGCCACAACCTCTTCCTCTTGTTAAGTGTTGAAGTGATCCAAGACTGTTTGCTGTGATGAACACTGTCCACTTGACACCATGAATTGTCATTATCCATAGAAGCAAGAGATTGTATTGATCAAACATGGCTTCTGTGCCTCAAGTTGTAAAATCTGATTTACCACCTCACCCTTGACAATATCTTTCTTAAAATCCCTTGCCAGTCTGACATTTAATATCCTTTAAATGAAATGGTGTTTAACCTGAAGAAGATGCATTGAACCACAAATTTATGAGAGAGGCAAAACTGAAAATTGGAACATGTGTGCTTGCTGACTGATTTCTTTCCAGTGTCTGGAGAAGTCAGTACTAAATGGTATTCACATATAAATATTTCTGCCTCTTTTTTTTTTTTTTCTGTTTGAGAAAACAGCTACAAATGAGCTCACAGGGCATGCTAAGGGACTGTTCAATTTCTTATCTATATTACTATTTCAAGGAATGATTTCAGGGCAACCCAGACTCTGGGTGAAAAGCCATGAGCATTCTTTCTTATGTCAGTAATGTATGCTCCCAGCTTTCTATTCTATCAATTACCACATCAGTTCTGAGACATCAAGCAGAAAAGGCTTTCCTGAGAGGATTTGGTTCAATTCATCAGTGTTCCTGCCAAGACTGTCCAGGATTTTGTGATTACATTTATCCTAGTGTGTTTTCAGAGTGCAGTAGCCCAAACACTTTTACTACACAATACTCTACATTTGTGATTTCATCAGGATTATGCCCCAAACCAGAACAATGAACGACACTTTTAGAATGTGAAAAGGTGAATTCTATTGACAGCAAATGCCAATACAAGTTTTACACGCTTGTGTATTTCATGGCTCCTAAAATACATCTGTTTCTATTTTTGTGAACAGACCTTTCTTTTTAGCTTGAACCAACCAAAATGCAAAGCAGAACAATTAGTTTGAGATCCTCTCGCCAAGGGATAATAAAATAATTTGGAGTTTGCTTTGCACTTTGGGCACACTCATTTCTTTGTCTCTGCAGCTGTGCCCAAGCAGGACAGCAGCCCTGTTACCTTCAAAGGGCAGCAAGTGTTTATTGCAGCCATTATCTCCACCCTGTGCTCTTTCAGAGAGTACAGGTGTAGCTGTCCCTTCCTGCCCTGTAATATGCAGTATTTCTACTGCAGCCAACCACCCTGTTAGAAGTACTCCAAGTGCTATTTGTAACAGAGAGGAGTGTTTATTTTCCAGTAAAAGTCAAATTTTTATAGATAAGTTTCCCCTGCCCTGAAGACAAGTTTCTTACTTCCTATACAAATTAGTTATCATGCACAGTTCAGTTCTTCCAGGTATTTCTTTGAAATGGGTTGGAGGCATTTGGGGGTCTTTGCTGTTTTGTTTTCCCCTACAGTCCATGCCCACTTCTTGGCCTCACTCCTGCACTTGTGCTGTACTGTGTTATGCTTACCTCCAGGAACTAGAACAGGGATGTTTGTCTCAGAAAAGAGCTACCCTATCTCCACATGGCCCTCTTCTCCAGCCACACCTTGTTCTTTCCTATAGTGTGTTATTACCAGTAACCCTTGGTTATTACCAACAACCCTTGGTTATTAGCTGCAATCCTTGGCTGGCTCCAAAGCCATCCAAACATCAGTGTTTGAGACATACACATTAGCCCTCTCTCTTTTGGGATTCTACATCCCTACAGCTGAAACTCCTGCAAGAGTTCTGTTGGAACAGACATTTCCCATGGAAATGCAGGACAGCCTGCAGAGAAGAGCCTGGCTTGGGAAGAGCAGAGAAGATTTTCAGCTTTTGAAGGCTATGTTAAAAGCAATCAGGTTCTCAAAGTGAAATGATTCAGTTATTCAGCTAGTGCTGCTCTCCTGGGTAACAAGATGAACTGGTTCATTATCTGGTGGGCAGCACCAATTCACTGAGACAAGGCATTTCTATTTTTTACTCTAGATTGTACAAAGTAGGGAGCCAGGTTACCCACAAAAAGCTGGCTCTCCAATTATCAAAATTTTACACTATTTAAACATTTTAATAAACAAAGGCTTTAGCATACACTGGTTACACATTGCATAGCTTTTTCATTACTTAATACTCAAACCCCTGTTTGCTAGTTACCTCTTGCTAGTCCACATGTGCAGTTCTTCCCCCTACTTGAGTCTGGGCTCTGGGTTAAACAGGTGGCCAAAGAATGAGTGGTCACATTCTCCCACTGATGGAATAATCTTTCCCCCAGTTACTGTTCAGTTCTGCTGACTGCACTCCATGTGGCTATTGTCCAGACAACCCATTCATCTTGGGATTGTCTTCTTTTTTCCTTAAAACAAAAGATTAGCCAAGGTTACAATGTGCACAGTGCAAATGCTTAATCCTAACTGTCCAGCTCTAGATACTGATTAACATCTAAAAAGAAATTGCAAAGTTTGAGTCCAATCTTGAGAGGCTCAAATCTTAAAGGGCTTGATATCAGTGTCACTGAGATACGGAGATCATAGGCCACTTGAAATCCTTTACAATCATGTAAGTCGTCTCTTTTCCTCTAAGGTACATCAAGACTATAAAAAGTTTAAGCGACTTTTTTGCTAGTATTGGCTATACACTTTAATTAAGTACAAATTACTCCTGATTTCTACAGTGTTGTTTTTAAAGCATACAAAGCAGTACCTATAAATATTTGACTGTGGAATATTTCATAGGCAATTCAGGGTGGCTAGAATGCACTCTTAGGACACGTATATTTCGTGCTGAGCACTGTTTTTGATGTATTTTTGTCATCAAAATGGCAAATGCTGTCTCTGTGATCATTATCACAATTTAAGCAAAGTGATCTCTAAGTTAATCTTTCTAAGATAAGTCTTCAGATAAGAAAACAAATCAAAATAAAGCAGGGAAAGAAAAGATAGCACACAAACCACAAGCTGATTCAAAATGTTTATTACATTCCCAGGGCTGCAGGTGCCCCAGGAACAGTCTCAGCCACAGCCTCCTGGAGAAGGTTTGTGCTGAGCTCCCCTTTAGCTGTGGGGACACCAGGAACACCTGGTGGCACTGGGGGGTGGACCCACCTGGCTGTGCTGGGTGACCCCCACTATGGCCCCAGCTGCTTCTTCACTTGCAGCAGCACAACAGACTGCAGCTACAGGCGCTTACCCTAAATACTCATTTCCCCCCTTTTTTAACTCCAGAGGACACCATTCTCTGCTGCTTTCACGTGGAGACTGGGCTTTCCCAGCTTCCCCCAATTGCTCCAAAAAGCTGTCACCAGCTCTGCTCTTTCTAGATGCTGCAGAACTGTGCCCCCTCAATCTGGACATCCGTGGCTCCTGACTTACCTCTTCCTAGAGCAGCCTTCTTCCTGCTTTTCCTGACACCTGACATAATGGTAAACCTGCTCTAATAAGACTTTTTAAACTACTGTATTCTTCAGTTAGGGATCCTTCAAGTTGCCTAGAGTAAGATAAATCTTCGTCATTCAACATCTGAATGATTCTACCTCAAACATGCTTCAGCAGCCTGGCTCTGGCAGACATTTCTTTTGTTCAAATGCCTTCAGATAGCAAAAACCCATCAAACAAATAAGCAACTAAACCAAAACTCTTTCATGTTACCTAGTATGAATCAAAGCAATATATTATTATTATTATTATTATTAATTAGATATGCATTACTGAGATTTATAAAGAATAAAGCACAAACAGAAAAACATTTATTTAATGAGGAAATGAAAGCTGACAGGGCTCTTTAAATGCCACAAACGTCAACAATCTTAACAACAACCTTAAATTGCTAAACTGAAGGGAAAACACATTTGATGGATGATTCCAGCTAAGAATTTACATTCACAGAATTCTGACAGCCTTAGAAAACAAGGCATAGTCCCATAGGAGACAGGTCATCCTTAAAACACACACAATACAAGCCGCATAGTTTCTGCCAAAGGAAACGAGCCCAGGTGTACCTTCCTTGAAGGTCTAGAAAAGAGTAATTATAATGAGAAAAGGTGAAAGGCAGCTGAAGTATTTTATTCTGGAAGGAGGGATGGAATACGACAGTGACTATGGAACCATGAATGGGATGGGATGATACATAGGGAATGCCGAGTGATTGTTTTTGTATAGCTCATAAAATAAGACATCCATTAAAACAATGCATTGTGGAATGCATTTGATCCAGAATAGGTGAGGTGCCACTTTTAAGTTTTGCAGATTTTACTGGCGAGTTTCACTGAGGCAAGACACCACTGCATTTGCAATAATTTTAGAATCATAGACCATCCTGAGTTGGAAGGAACTTATAAGGATCATCAAATCTGTCTCATGGCCCTGCACAGAACAGCCCCAATACTCATTCCATAGGTCGGAGACCATTGTCTAAATGCTCCCTGGACTCTGCCAGGCTTGATGCCGTGACTGCTTCCCTGGGAACCCTCTTCCAATGTCCAAACACCCTCTGCATGAAGAGCCTTTTCCTAATATTCAACCTAAACTTCCCCTGACACAACTTCATGCCGTTTCCTCAGATCCTGTCACTGCTCAGCAGAGAGACCAGTTTTTCCTTAAGTTTGTGATATTGGTCACTTCTGAGACAAATACTGTGCTAGGGAATTCCTGACTAGGAAACCTTTTTTTTGCAAAAGGCAGACAATAACATAAAAATTAAATATGGAAGATATATGAGATGAACGGAGAAAATCCTTGAGTAATTATTGCATCAGAATCAAGGAATTAACAGATAGCTAAAGGTAATGAAATAAACATGTGGATGTTTAAATATTATGTCACAGAGAAACTTAAATACTTTGCAAAGGACAGAAAAAAAACCTTCAGAAGTGCCAGGAAGATCAAATCCTAGTTTGCTACTTTAAATGAAACTTCATTGCACCTCTAGTTTTCAGCCCATTATTAGCTACTACTACTCAAGAAGCAGGAGACTTCGAATTACGGACAGTGGAAATCTAAATGTTCTAAGCATGTTCATATTTTTCTCACAGGGAACAACAAACCCATGAAAATCACTGTCCAAAATAGCAGAGTTCAAACAAGGACTGGACAATCATGTGGACAATGAGAACTAAATAACCTGTGATAGTCATAAGACAACCAGTAATGGAAAATGTTATCAAGGAATTTTCCTTATTGGCCTGCTTTTATCTCTCTTTGAAACACATGAAAAGTGCTACTAGCTGAGAAAAAATATTCACCTGGCCCAGTATGACAATTCCTAAGTTCCTAGTAGTCATAAAGGTAACACTTCATGAGAGTTTTATCGACCCAATGTGTGGCTTGTTTTTCAAGCCTTCCCTTGCTTTTATTGTTCCTGACAATGTAGCTTTTTTTATATATATATAAAATCTAAGTGAAAGATGAGAAATTCACACATCTGAAGTGTTCTTCACACTTTCAACTTAATAGCTTTTTCTTTTCTGAACAATGTCAGTATGAGCATCTTTAGGTAGAAGATTTCAATGCATGTTCTGATTTCAGTCACTCAGCGAGAACACAAAAACTTCTACATGAACATGACTATAATTAATAGAAGGACAACAGGATATTTAAACCTAGGACTCCATTCCTCATATATTCTTTCTTTTCTGTCAGCTCCAGAGCATTATTCTTTTCCTTTTCTTCCCATATTTCTCTCTACATTTCTGCTGATTTTGACTATTCAATCCTTATGCGCCATAACTTAGGTTTACATTTACCTTTTGTAAACTTTGCTTTAATGACAGCAGAGGAGATACTCATTCTGCACATGTGGCCTGCAGAGCTATAGTACAGCTTTTTCCACTCTGTCCTTTCCATGCACTTCTGTTTGTAAGCCCAGTTTCTATGAATTGGCTTTGTTAGCCATCTGTTTGGTCAACTCAGGTTTAAACTCCTTTCATGAGCTCAAACATGTTCTACAGGGAATCATTAATTGTGCATCAAAGACATTCACAGTTTCTTGCTTCCTTAAAGCTTTGTTCCTTACTGGATGTAATTAAATTCCTTGAAAAATAGCAAAGTCAAAGAGAATTAGAAATAGTTCAAAACAGGCAAGTCTCTGATTTTACACATGCAAACCACCCTGGTGCTTTGCTCAGGAGACGGAAAGGAAGGACTGCAGTCCAAACAGAGACAACAGATAAAATAAGCAAGGAACAAGAACAGTCTGAGTGCATCCATTAGTTGGCATATAGTTGGCATCTCTAATTTTTTCAACCCAGTACAAGGTTTTTAATTCCAGATATGTTTATAGTTTATCATTTATCACAATCATCATTTTTTTTGTATCATATACACATTAGAACAGCAGAGCCTGAATTAAACTTCTGATGTATATCTGCCTCCCAGCAGAGAGATAAGCAGAGTATTTCTGCTCCTTAATAAGTAGATTGGGAGTCAACACAATGTGATGCCAATATGAACTCGAAAGTCAGATCAAGGCCAGACACTGCCATATGTTATAAACCTACATTATGCCATAGCTGGAAGAATTGTCAGAAATGTAATTGCTAAAAATTATTAATGAATAACTGCTGGGTTATACCCATTTCTGATGCAGATGCTGTTTGCAGTGGAAGATAGCCAGAGATGGAAAACCAAATTCAGAGGGGAGTATAAATATGTCTTCTTTGATGTGCTACACCTGCCCAGTCCTTATAATGAAAAGATTCATTGCAATTTAAAGATTGATTCTTAGGAAAATGTAAATAAGCAGTAAAGGTCTTTTCCCTTAGCTTTCCAATCTCAATGATTTATTGCTAAAACTTTATCCATTTTTCAGAGTGACTTAATTGTTCTCTTTTTGATATGGACTTGGAAAGATATCTTTAAAAGAAACTTACAACTTCCAAGAAACTTTCTAATAACATAAGAAGTAGAAACTACAGTGAATAAATAAAAGGAATCAAATAAATATTTTAAGTGTTGTTGCTGAACAGATGTGACAACTTCCTGCAGACGGGAAAACAAGCACAAATTTTGAGTTATCTTTTGACAGTCAGTGCTGTTGTGGGCTGGTTTGTGACTGGAGGAATTAATGTCTAGGTGAGAAATAAGGAAAACATGATTGCCTTAAATATGCACACATTCAAATCCAGAAGAAGGTCCTTGAATCATCAGTCTGAAGGGCCTGCATGAAGGATGCAGTTTGTATCTGATGTTTTGTGCTTGTCTTGATCCAACCTGGGACGTCACAGCACGTGCTGTCAGGTGGTTTGGTATCGATCAGTAAAGAACAGGAAACCACATCATGTTCTTAAGAAGAAAAAGAAACTGAGTAAATCAGATTTAAGAATTACATTAGGTTCTGGACTTTCCTTAGCTGGAAGAAACTCCATTTTGTTCTATAGTGGGCTTTCATTCCCAGACCTCATTTGGCTCATATTAGCACAATTTCTGTAATGCAAAATAGTGTGGCTGGGCATTCACTGGTTGGTTGGTTTGGGGGTTTTTGTTTGTTTGTTTGGGGTTTTTGTTTGTTTGTTTGTTTCATTGGGCATGCATTGTATTGGGCATGCATCTTCAGTAATAACATTTTCCTATATCAGTCTTTTCTCCTGGTGATCAATTTTTTCCTATTAATTGTGATAATATTGTTAGCTAGTGCTTCTTCTCTTACTATCTCTGTATGCAGCTCTTTCCTAACTGCCTCTAATGTTATTAATTTCATTTCATGTCTTGATAGGAAAAAATGATCTTATAAACAATGCAAGCTGTTCCTAAAAACTTAAAGTAATTACACTTGTGTCCATAGATAACAGTCCCATTTAAAAAATTCCTTGACTGTGGATATTAGCAATTCAGTAGTGAACTTCAAGGAGCATAGTGCAAGTAGGAAATGATATTTTATAAAGAATTATTTTTAAATTTTTAAATGTCCTTTAAAAAAACCATTGGGTCTCTTTTGTGGTTATGATTATTATTTTTATATTAACTCATAAATAAATGGAAAATAAACGTTTCATTAAATTCTGTAGGGCAAGATCCTTTGCAGATGGCCTGTAGGAGATGATTTTGCTTAGTAAGCACAGTGACAAACCCCATTTATGCATATTCATGCTGCCTAATTCATGTCAGTGCAGCTTTAAAACAATAAACTCTTCACACCAACTGCTTCAGGAACACAGAGTGAAGCATAAAAGAAATCCAGTTTTTAACATCTCCCAAGGTAAAAGGCAACTACCATTTTACCTGTGCTTTGCAGTTGTTTATGCTAACACCTGACAGGTTTTCAAATTACTTAATATTTTAGTGGTGGTTGTGGTGGTGTTTCAAACACATAGAATCCTAAACTCAGTGGTCACTAACTTGTGGTATAAACGGATGCAATTAAATTATTCACCTGCGCAATCTGTAAATGCTGTCTGGAAATGGAATTGTCTCCCTGCCCAAACTCACACACAAAAGGAAGCATACAAGGGTGGAAGCAGGATGAAGTCAGCAAAGTTAAAGCCCAAACCAAATTAATCTGGCCAGGGATATACAAGACAACAAGAAGGGCTTCCATAAGTGCATAAATGATAAAAGGAAGGCTGATTAAAGGTGTA
Organism: Alethe castanea; assembly: GCA_024734035.1. NCBI lineage: Eukaryota > Metazoa > Chordata > Aves > Passeriformes > Muscicapidae > Alethe > Alethe castanea. Next base: position 7,571,273 of record JANRGV010000073.1, read on the forward strand.
CAACATCTCACCTGTGAGGAAAGGCTGAGAGAGCTGGACTGTATAGCTGGGAGAACAGAAGCCTCAGGGGCAATCCTATAACATATATAAATAAAAAATGAGAGGGAGCAAGGAGGATGGAGTCAGGCTCTTTTTGGTATTGTCAAATGACAGGAACAGTCACTGTAAGGGTGACCTGACTGAAATCACCACAGCCTTGGTTTATGTTCAGTCTGATTAAAATTTGGCTCTTAAAAATTCTGATTTAAAGGCCCTTTAAGTCAATGGGCAGTGTCTTATTGACTTCTACAGATCTGTAGACAAACAGCTGTGCTTAATCCTCAAACAATTTAATCAGAGAAAAATGGGAACTTGACTAGGTGACCTGAAAGAAAAAGTCTCACTCAAGTAAAAGCAGCTTTCATAATTTCTTTAGCTCCTTGCACTTGAGATTTTTATGGGGACAAAAATCTCTCTCCCTGACATACTACAGATGGGCATAAAGATGTCGATTAGAATGAAGTTACATTTGTGCAGTTCTGTAAATCAGGCTCTGCATGAGAAATGGTTTCAGTGTAGTGATTTAGGTGCAATCCCTTTTTAATTGTATAGCCTTTTAATTACATCTGTGCTACACCTTGGGGAAATGCACTGGGGACTGATAAGGAATCTCGTTTCCAAAGTCAAAGGATAAAAAAAAAAATGGTTTGCATCAAGCGAAGAGCTCTGCAGATGCAATTAACTGGTAGATAAGAAACCCATGGCTGTTTCCTTCTTAAGCTAAATAATATTAGGTTTTAGAAGTTTCTTTTTTGTGTGAATAATCTGTGTCTTTTATAACTCTCATGACCACCTCAATACCCACAAATATTTATTCTTGGCTTTGATTATTTGTTCTTGATGTCAGTGATGTTGAAATATTTTTTCTCATTATTACACCAATTAAATATTTAGAGATACAGATAAAGGCCATTTTCTTGTGTGTTTGGAGGTCCTTACTTGTGTTTCCAGGTGCAGACTTAGCAGAATCTACTGTTAGTTTCCATCTTTCAAGTTACCTCGGTTTGTAACTAATGATTTTTACAAATTGTACTAGACTCCAAGGTGGAATTTTTCCTCTTTCCCACATTCAAACTCGTCTTTTTCTGCTGTGGATTTTTTGTTGTAGGTTTTGGGGTCTTTTTTTTCTCTTTGAATAGATTATCTTCATACTATCCTTTCAGACTGATGCTAAGTTTCATTTATATTCTGTTTCATTGCAAGAGATAAATGGAGGTCTCTGTTCCTGTTTGGTTGCCTCTGATCCATCTCTTCTGTACCTGGTATGGATGCACACAGTGTTGACTTTTATCTTTGAATCTGTTTCTGCTTCTTGTGGACATCTTTCAGAATCATTCCTTTCAAAATTTAATGCTGTGGGGAAAGTGCTTTTTTTCTTCATGTTTGCTTTTCCAACATGTGAATATTTGGAGATGGACAGTGTACTTCCAGTTCTCTATCAGATCAGAAGCAATGGACTGGACTCTAATTTAGGAAAAATTAAACTGAAAATTGTTATTCCTTTGAAATACATCTGTATTTAATGTTAGATGTGGAAGAGATTTGTTATACACCTGAAAAAAAAATACCCAGGGGAGACTGTGGAAGTAAAGTAGCTGAGGGAGATTTTGCAATGCCTGTTATCTGAAGTTCATCGCACAAACTGAAGCTGTATCTCCTACTTTTAAATGACTGTGAAAATTGGGAACGACCACAGGAGCCAAAAGCAAGATTTACAGATCATTTACAAAATCTTCCCAGTACTTGTTTCAATTATCTTCCCTTTAAGAAGCTTTACTTTTCATACTATCTCACAAAGGAGGTTAGAAACCTGAGGTCAGATGGGAATTATAAAGCTATTTCCAATAGACCATACTGTGATGTCCCTAGAGCAACACAAAATCTTCCTGTGGCTCTGCCAGTGCCTCAGTAGCTATTAGGGTGGTTGGGAAAAGTCAAGTGGCCTGAATTTGCCTCATGAGTTTTCTGGCTTAAGTATTTTGTCACATTCCATTAGCATTTCACCAATGACATTTCCCTGGAACAGATGAATGAAAGATCGGGTGAATGTTTCAGCTTAATATTTGCCTACAATTTTGGTGAGCATCAAATGACATTTCAAAGACTATTATTAATATTGTCAGGAGATATGGTTTAGCTCAGAATATCACTCCCAAGGGTCTGTGCTTTTGTCCTCAGATGAACAAAAGAAAAGCATAATTGAAAAGCTGACCTTGCACATTGGTGCCCGAGCACACCAAATCAAAAGAGCAGAGTTTGAAGGAGAATGTCAGTACTTCCTAACAGTTTGTACTTAGTTCTTATCAGTTCTGATCATGGGACTCCAATGACTCGCTGGCCCTGTTTGCAGCATCCTTCCCAGCCTTCAGCAGTGCTTGTGGTGCTAGGAACCCTGATATCCCAGCTGCTCATATCAACAAACTTTTCATTAGGAAAGCATGGAACATTCACATGCCAAAGTCATTCTGCAGTGTCTAATGGATAATGATTTTTTCGTTGTTTGATTTTTGTTCATTCATCTATTTCTCCCATTCATTGTTGGCACATAGGATTACATTTCTTCCATGATGAATTAAAATTCTTTTCTTAAATATGAATTTGAACATCAGAGATTCATAGAATATGCTGAGTTGGAAGGGACCCACACAGATCATCAAGTCCAACTCCTATCCCTGTTCACGACAACCTCAGGTATCACACTACGTGCCCAAGAGCATTGTCAAAACACTTCTTGAACGCTGTCAGGCTGGTGCTGTGAGCACATCCCTGGGGACTCTACTCCAGTGCCCAGCCACCTTCTGGGTGAAGAATCTTTTCCTAAATCCAATCTGAACATCTCCTGACACAGCTTCAGGCCGTTTCCTCAGGTCCTGTCACTGGTCACCAGAGATAAGAGGTCAGTGCCTGCCGCTCCCTTCCCTTCATGAGGGGCAGAACACAACGAGGTGTCCCCTCAGCCTCCTCTTGTCCAGGCCAAACCAACCAAGTGAGCTCAGCCACTCCTCATATGGCTTCTGTTTTACACCCTTCATCATCTCTGTAGCTCTCTTCTGGAAGAGCTCTCTAATGGCTTTATACTCCTCTTACACTGTGATGTTCAAAACTGCCCACAGGGTGCGAAGAGAGGCTGCACCAGCGCAGAGCAGAAAGGCCAATTGGCTTTTTGAGCAGCTGGCACCCTGGGGCATGAGGCATCCCAAGACACGGCCAGATTTTAATTTTAAAAAAACCATCCAAACAGAATTATTTCGATGGTAGGGATTTTTGGTTTCGTTTCTCATGATTTTATTTATTTAAACTGAACTCCCTTAGAGTCTTTCCAGGGAAATTTTCCGCAATAAGCAGAAACAATGGCATGAGGGCAGAGTGCGGCTGACAGCGCTGTGGCGGAGCAGGGGCGGTGCTCAGGGTGTCCCCCTGTTAAAAACACGGTTCACTGTCTTGAAAGAATAACAAAGTTTAATAGCAAGACAAATAGGAGACACACATAAAGCA
>JANRGV010000073.1:7575125-7585502 GCA_024734035.1 Alethe castanea
ACCGAGGCCCGCGGGCGCCCCCGGGCGGCGCGCTGCGGTGTTTCTCCCGGGAATGCCTCCCTCTCCTGCTGCCGTGCCACTGTGCGAGCGCCTGCTCTGCCCCCTGCACACACTGCCCTCTCTGCACGTAGATAATCCCTCATGCTGGAGGCATTCAAGGATAGGTTGATGCGGCTCTGAGCTCTCTTGGAAGGTATTTCTGCCCATGGCAGGCAGGTTGGATTAGGTGATCTTTAAGGTCCTTCCAAAGCCAAGCCGTTCTATGATTCTATGATGTGAAGCTCTCAGCTGTATTTATTTTTATTTCCTGGGTGCTGATTGCCGCTGTTTGTCCCGTTAAGGAACCTAGAGGGTCAGTCGAGCAGTATTCCACTTGTGGGTGCTGTACATAAGGGCACAAAACCAGCCAGGCTGCAAACGACCACATGTCTTTAGGAAAAGCAGCGTTAGGATCCTAAATGGTGAGATATGGAGCTGTGGAACACAGTATGGGCTGTCCACTCTGCATTTACCCAACAGCTTTGAGAGACTGCTAGGCTTGCTTCTGCTCTGGTCTTAAAGGAAGAAAGATAAACAAAAAAAGAGTGAAGATGTATTATTGTGTAGAGGAGAAACTGTAGCAAAGACCTATTAGAGTTTGCCCAGACTCACGAGGGAGATCTTTACTAACAGCAGGAATTGAACAATTGTCTATCAGTTGAATTTCGTGCAGTAAACACAGCAGTGTTTGTCCTTCACTAACGTAAGTTCTTAGGACTTGAGTCTGCTCTGGGTTAGAAATGTGGAATTAAGAGCAGGGCTTGTTCAATAGCCACTTATTACAGCTATTCTTCATTTTCCTGAGAATTATCACCATTCAGCCTTTCCAGGATATTCTTAAAGAGGGGACTGAAGAGCAAACACATCATCACCTGTGCTTTTGTATGACTAACCCTTAGCACAACAGAGGTGAACTAGTGTTTGATCTGCCATCCATGATAAAATACTTCCAGGTCACTGACTGATAGCTTTTCTTTGGGAAGTGAAGAACTGTAGGAATAAATATCTCAAGAGAGAAATTCTGTTCTTGCTGGATCTGTCTGAAAAGTCTTTTGTATGTGATTAACCATTTCCAAACAGTATAATGCATGGACACCCTAGTTTGTAACAAGACTGCTGCTTAGTTTTGGTAAAATTCACTTTGGAGTTTATAATTTTGAATTTAAACTTTATCCAGATGATTTCAAGCCTTGACACTGCTGATAATCCAGAGTCAATGAAGAATGTTATTTTTCAATTAATAAAAATATTTGCACACAAAACTTTAAATCGATATTAACTGTGTTTTTTAGAATAACAAAGCTATAGAAAATAAATTACTGTGTGGACTATTTTACTGAAGAGCATGTGGGAAGTAATCTGTTAGTGTCAAGACAAATTTAGACAAGATTTTTTAACACTGAGTAAATTGGGATATATTAAGTACTTTGAATAAAGTTGAGATGACAGCAAAAGCCATAATAATTTCACTGTCAGTTAAAGGTGCAATTGCCAGAAAATTGAAAAATGGAGGGAAATTGTCTGCAGTGCTTGAAGAATCAGTGTTTGCCATATGTGGCTGTACAAAGCTGCTGGAGAAGATAGAACTGACTGATCTTTTCAGTGAAGTCTCTGATGCATGAAAGTCATTCTGAAGTTTAATTGAAGTTGGGAGAAGTCAGTTTCTGACAGAAAATATTTGTTTTATCTGTTTTGTGGGAAATGAATGAAATCTTTAATTTTCAGCAAGCAAAATACTCAGACATTCATAGATAAAGGTGGTCCATTAAACTTTTCATCTTCTTAAATTTTGGGGTCAGCAATTACTCAAACAAGGTAATATTTCAAGCTGTAAATATTATTTCATTTTTTTAGTCAGGAAGCAAGCAACAAGTTCTCATAAATATAATTGAAGAAGAAAATCCTAACACGACCTCTGTCATCATGTCTTTCCAAAAAGATGCTCAAAATTTACTTGAATATGAGTGCACTGTGGTTAGTGTTCAAATCAGTTATTGCAAGCTCAATAATGCTTTGCTACTGCCTCATTCTGTGCACTCAGAGTACAAGATCTGATCGGGGTCTCCCTTTCATGATGCATGTGGATAATCTTCCTGGATGGACACACAGAGTTTGCAGCTGCTGCAGTAGCACTAGCAGTAAAACATTTCTGTTGTGACCTCCTAAAATCCCTTTGCAATGCCACTTGTGCCATTCATTAATTTTCAGGCATAATCTTGCTCCTACCAAACTTCTATGGAACTGGACAATGGGATGCTATGTTTTCCTGAAACTGAAATCCTGACTGGGATTCAGTGACTGAATTTTGTTTGTCTGGCAGGAAGCCATCATCAAGGACCCCAATTTCCTCCTCCATAAACAATGCTATTGATCCCGGGTGGTATTTGCTCTGAGATCTGCAGTTGCAAACTGTTGAATGTGTACATCATGGTATCATTTTTAAGGGACCAGGCCTTTCTAGGGCTGTTTTCATACTCTCATTCATCATGCTCAAGACAACTGATTTGCACTCTCAGTCTAGGCACCAACACACATTTGTTTTGTTCTTTTCTATAATTGATATATGCTGATGAACTTGAAGGTAGGGATATATACATAAAGCTAATAATAAGATTGTGAAAGGAATATAATTTTAGGACACAGTTATGTAGCGATCCTTTACGATTTTTTGAGTGAAGGGATCCATTTTTGTTTTAAAGGCATATCTTTGTCTTTGCAAATGTTTCTTTTGTGCAGTGTTACGGAGAAAAATTTTAAGCTAACAATTTCAGAGTAAATAAGTGGCTGGTTTACAAGGATAAATTACTATTTTATTATATTATAGATTGGTTTTCTCCCTAATATTAAATTAAATTTTATGAATTCTGTGATAACATGATATCTTTGACAACATTAAAAGGTGAAAACACCTGAATTTGAGACAGGTTTAAAGAATATAGGCATTTAAGAACCACAGTATTGCAATGCACAATCTGAGCTCTACTGAAATATGCCTTTTACCAAGAAATACAGTTGTTAACAAAATGTCACCTTATCTATTCAGTGATTGTTGAAATGGAAAAAAATGAATTAATTTTAAAGGGTTATCTGAGGATTCGAATAAAATAATCAGTGAGAAAATAGTGACAAGATAGTAATCACAGCCTTATCCTGTTTTGAACTGCTGAATGACACTGAACAGGCTCTTAATAGCACTTATGTGCTTGGAGCTATACGATGCATTCAAGAAAGAAGTCTAGAGCAAATTGAAATTCAAAAAAAGAGTACACACATGCTTGTTTAGCTAGATATTAATTGCTAAACAGATTGCTATTTAAATAAACATTTATACTTTTCAAAATATAGATGTATTTCTAGAAATACATGCACAGAACATCATCAGAATGCCCAAATTAACTTTTGTGTCATAAGGGCAAATTAAGGGCAGGTAATGCTGTTTTCAGTTCTCACACCTTGGATTTCACTGAAGAGTTTTGTTATCTACATTGTGTAGATCAGTCTTGCCTACTGGTATTTTAGGATCTGGTGATTCCTCATGATTTGAGGACCTGCAGGCCCAGTTATTCTTATATTTCCTCCTGCTGCAAGTAATTGCTATTCCAACTACAGCTCTAAATTTCTGCAGTAATTAATTCATAACAGCAACTACATAAGAAGCCATTGAACTCATGTTTTACTGTTACAAATATCCTTTACTTTTTGGCTGCAAAGGCTTTCACAAATACAATTCCCTATCATGGTACATTTTGTGTTTCTTTAAATCTTGCAGGCATTTGCAGTACCTTTGTTGTGAGCTTCGGGTTGATACCAGCTAGGCTGTTTCTAAGCTTTGTACTGAACAATATTTTAGAAGTCAAAACAGTTTAAAGTTAGCAGTTTCAAAGGTGATACTCTAGTTTTCTTGTTCTATCATGCCCCAACATTTTCCTCAGAGGAATGAAGAGCAGTTTGTGACACAAACATGGAAGTGCCTAATCAGACTTTAGGTGTCTGCTTTCATAGCTCACTTCTGCTGCTAATCCATAAATTTGCCCTGTTGACCATGTTTTGTCTGTCAACCGCACAGAAATATCTAGGAACACCTAGGTACCCTTAAGTGGTCTTCAGTGGTAATAATTTGGAAAATGAAGTCGCTGCTGAGACGCCTGTCCCCCACATCCTCACTTGTCACTCACAGCAGAGAACTGTTGAGGTGTCTATTCCACAGGCTTCTGCCTTGTCATGAAAGGTGGCATAAGCTCACGTTGTCAGGAGTAGAAAACAGCAGAACTCACTGTGTCATTTTGTCCTCTGAGTGCCACTCAAAAGGCCCTGTAGGTGTCCCATGGATGTCCCATAGCTCCTGTGCTGAATCTGCCAGCCAGGTAGATACAATAAGGTGTTTTATCGTGTTAGATGTTTCAGGGGACGTTAGATCCCTTTGCTTGGGTAACTGAATCAAGTTACTAATGTCAGACAGATCTTGCATTTCCTTACACTTGCGGATTTACCTTTTCAAGACATACTGATTTTTGCACCTAGCTCTGAGTATTCACAGTAGAAATAGTCTTTCCATGATGTCATCTGACCTTTACCTATGTTCCACATGACCAAGTTTTCTTTTCACATACTTAACTATGTCTTCACTTACCACAGTGATTTGTGCAGGTTTTAAACTTATAATTAGAAGGAAACGTTCTTGATGTTTAAAGTAATAGTTCAGTCACACTGTGTAGCTACTCTTGAGCAATTCCCACCAGGAAATGTTCTCTAAAGTAGCTGTTAGTGCTGAAAACACCTCTGTGTTGGACACAGAGGCAGTGTTCTATAAAACACATGTACTATACTTCTTTATGGATAATTTGTGTCCTTCTCTGCAGCCCTTTGGAAAATGGGTTTGTATCTTGCAGATCTGACAGTCCTGTGAGATGTTGGGGCATCGCCAACATCTGCCAGTTTCCCCTGCAGGACTTGTGCTCTTCCCCACCTCCTGTCTATCTTCAGACTCTTTGAGTTTTACTTTTGTTTTGCTTCTGATACTTCTGTGAGCCCATATTCTCAAAAATGCAGCCCCAACTTTTCTAAATACGTAATCGTCTCTGACTGCATTCTGGAAAATAACAGGATTGCTTTTCTATTAAGATTGAGTTGGGATATTCTATCTCAGATCTCCAAGCATTGTCATAATCTGTTCTCAAATTAGGAATTCCACAAAACCTTCAAAATTGCATGTCTAGCTTAGTAGCCTCAGAGGTGGCATAAATGCTTCAAAAATTTCTCCCAGTTTTTGATCTGTTATGAAACTCATATAGTGCTTTATTTTCTCGGAAAGTATAATATTATTTCAAATCTCTTTAGAATAGTTAGATAACAGTTCATTCTTCTTCCTGTAAGTGCAGGCTGCTAAACAAATGCAGCACTTCACACACTGCAAAATGGGGAAAACAGAAAACTTTTCTCATGTCATTTCTCAGTAGTTCTGCATCCTATCTTGAAAAAACACATTTTCTCTGTGTATCGCTTTCTTGGAGAATTTCTGATGCAAAGGAATAACACTATAGACTCACCTAATTGCAAAGGGATGTTGCCCGATTTTGCCATCTTTTTTTTCTCTTCAAGCACATGTTTTCATATCTTATATCTTCTTGTAATCCCACTGAATGCTCAGGGTTTCTGTGTGGAGTTTATAGGCTTGAATATAAGAGCAAAGAAGTAAATGAAAAACTGTATGAAAAAGCTTGAGAGAGGAAGACAGAGAGGAGTGTTTATCATAAAGCTGACTTTCCAGTTTAAAAACTGTCAAAGCAGAATGTTCCAGAGTGTTGGATTTCAGCTTTAGTAGCAAAAGTCCAAATAATTTTAAAAACAACTATTCACAGAACTAACACATGTTTGAAAATACACACTGGGTAATTGCTTTGAGGGAAGAGCTCATTTGGGAAGCTTTGGATTCAGAATTCAAAATTTTTGGGAAGATTATAGGATGCCTTTCTATGATGCTTTTATTTTTCTTTTATATGTATATATCTTTATTTGTGTTTGTGTGCATGAATGTGGATGATTAAATGAGAAATCTTATAGCTATATTTGCATACAAATGCTAATACACACATACATATATATTCATATTTATGAAGAAAGTGGAGAAGGAAGCTTATTTAAGTTAGTGTATCTCTTACTGACCAAAGCAGACTTCTCTGGGAACGTTAACCTACACACAATGATATACAGAATTAAGTAACATGAGAGGAACACACTCTGTATTTAATTTATTGCACAGCAGATAAATGCATATGCATAAGTTTGCTAATGTAGTAAGTAAACTATATGAAAGAAGAAATGAGGAGAAAAAAGACAGAAAATATTTATTTGGTCCAAACATCTTTATCCGGAACATTCTAGGAAAAAAAAATTTCCACAATCATCTTCTCTACCTCAGTCTTTCCAGTTGCATAAGAGCAGTTGACAGCTCTTTGTTCCTGAATTCTGCAGGAAATGTATGAATTTTTAAAACAAACCCACACCCCTTTCTTTTCATTACATCTTTCCCACTGTGTCTTTTTCTGTTTAAAAATATCACATCTAGATGTTTTCTGTCTACATAAGCATAGAGATATATGGAATATATATTTTCTTCTACTGAAAATACGGATTTTTACCCCTGGCAATGATTGTCTGCATGCTCAATGTGGTGACTCTCACAAGAGGGATAAATATGGGACATTTGCCCTTTTAGAGGCAGATCCTTAGGATCTTTTTTCATAAAAATAAATTATCTGTTTTCCATTTTCTTATCTCATTATAACCTTTGTCATGTGTGTGAGCTCCCTGGGCTCTAATGTCTCTTTCTTCGTGAATTAAAGGGGGAATTCTCCTTTTCCTTGACCTTTTCAGTATTCTGCACTTCAGTGAGGTGGCATTTCCACTGCTCAAAGACTACAACCTGTGCTGACTAATCAGCCAATCAACTGCCAATTACAAATGTAAAATCAATTACTGTTGCTGTTAAAGCCAAACCTCATCTGACATATTTTGTCCTCCTCTGCCATCATCCACTGGGAGGGTTAAAGCTCTAATGAGAGAGATATATATGGAAACAGGCCAGATCCTTTGACACATACTGCAAAACTTTTTATTTGACTAACACAAAGGGGAATTGAACTTCTGTAATGGGGAATTCAGGGGTTAAATTCAGTGTTGCCTTAAGTCTTGTCATTTGTCTGACTATCAGCAGGACATTACATGCAATTCCACACCCTCCCCAAAGAAAATGTTTAAAACCATCATTGTTGAATTAATGTCTTCCTGTCTGCTGGAAGAGGATGCTGGAGCTGAACACTTGATCTGCACAGGCCTTGCCTTTGAATCCTTTCAGATGATTCCCCATCAGAGAGCTTTGTTTACCACAGTGTTGGCTACTTTCAGAAGTGGGCACAGTGTCTGGAATTTTAAATATGCTCTTGAGCCTCATATTTCCTATTAATCAACTGTTGGCAGCTTCCTTTTCAGCAGGCAAGAAAATTAAGTCATCTTAGAGGCTTATGAGCCTTACATATAGTAAACAAGGCCATAAGGGTGTCTCACCTGGGCAGCTGTTACCTTTGTTGGTCTGAGAGAAATTTAAGTGTGTGAAAAAGACTCTTTGAATTAGTCTTCTAGATATCCCTCCAGGCTTCACAACGTAAGATATTTTCTGTTTCTTTGGTTGTTGGACTGTTTGAAGTTTAGTCTAATTTTCCAGCTTTCCTCTGTGGGCATCCAGGAAAGAACATATGACAGGAAGAATGAATTTCACTTATAATAGACTGGTTCTGAAGTTGGCTCCTACTTCAGGAATTATTGTGCTGCTTTAAAATCTTGCTGGAATGGAGGTGATGACAGTGAAGACATTTCAGGGGAGGATGAGGATTTTGTTAACCAAATATTCCTGTCAGTTGTTTTAGACTTGCTATTCTGTTGACCTGTTACAATCTTTATTTTTTACATGTGATCCTCCCTTATGTGTAGAATAGTTCTGTAAAAACTTTACAGAAAAATGAAGTGTTGCTTCATTGTGCTGATTTCCAAGTCCTTGTGTTATAACTCCCAACAGAATTTAGAAAACTTTTCTTTAAGTCATGGATAATAACAATTTAAAAAAACATGAGTTGAACTCTTTCCTGGAAATCCCACTAGAGATCTGCAAGCAGTTGCAATCAGAATTCCTGCACATCATAGAAGGGATCTCGTGATCAAAAGACTGAGTTTTTCTTTGTATTGTTTCCTTTTTTTCCTCACTTCTAAATGAAGAGGTAATCCATTATCCCAGCATGTTATTATGATTCATCATGTGTAGCAAATACTCTCTCATAAATTGGATAGTATTTTAAGACAAAAGTCAAGATTAATCTCAACTATCTTGAAGTAGCTAGAAGTTAGAGAGTTACTTTTAGGGTGAAATTCAGATTATTCAATTTAATTGTTTGAAACCATCACCTGAATCTCAATCTGAACCACATGTCTGTTTTAGGTCAGAGGAATCCCCCCACAAGTTTTTGGTGTAAATCTTTTATATCATTTCCCTGTAAATAAATTGCTAAAATGAGACACCTAGCTTTTAGATGAGACACCTCAGTTTTACAGAGACATGTATGTCTCACCCCAAAAGCCAACATTATTTTGGGATGATGTTTTCAAATATCTCTTATGGCAATCATCCTGCAAAACTTACACACAAAGAAAATTTCTTCAGAATGTCCAAGTGTGATCTTAAGCCCTTTACAATCAGTGGGAGAATTGTGGATCCATTCTGGGAAGGAAGCTGTTTAAGAGGAAACAAACTGCTGACAGTATCCCTCTCTGCAGTAAAAAGAGAAATCTCAAGGGAATTATCATACAACAAGGTCAATTTTTTAAGTCTCTGTAATGGAGGAGTGCATGTCACTCACACAATGGTATATTTTAGCAACCAGAGCACATAGTTTAGCTGGTTAAGCAGGACAAGCACCCCTGATGTTCAGACAACTCTCTCTTAGGGCTGTTATGGAGAGTTCATCTATCTATTGAAAATATATTTTCCCTCCATAGCAGATTTTAATAACCTGGATTGAAGTCTGCGTTGCACAGGGAATGAAAACCCAAGATTTGCATAATTCCAAGTCATTGAGGTTTCCAGTGCATCTAAGTAACTCATAAAATTCCTAGAGAAAGTGCAATGTTATACTTCAACATGCAAGATTGTTAACATGTCATGTTCTGTTTGCATAGTTTGAGTGGTCTGTAACAGCACAGAGTTTTGAAACCTCATTTCTCTGTTAAAAATAAACATATGATCTCTCCTCTCTGGTAGGCAGTGACAGGACCTGAGGGAATGGCATGAAGTTGTGTCAGGGGTGGTTTAGGTTGGATATTAGAAAAAGGTTCTTTCACTCAGAGGCTGTTTGAGCACTGGAACAGGCTCTCCAGGGCAGTGGTCACAGCACCACAGCTGGCAGAGTTCAAGAAGCGTTTGGACAATGCTCTCAGGCCCAGGGAGTGATTCTTGGGAGTGGTGCTGTGCAGAGCCAGGAGCTGGACTCGATGATCCCAGATCCAACATGCCAACATGTAGCTGAACAGCTGCTGGCTCTTTGCTCCCTCTCTCCACACAGTTGTCACACAGCCTTAGCTCCCAGATATCATTTTTGGAGCCCAGGAAAACATCAACCCCCTGCCATGGGCAGAGATTCCTTTCACCAGACCAGGTTTCTCAGAGCTCCATCCAGCCTGGCTTTGAACACTTCCAAGAATGGGACATCCCCTTCTCTGGACAACTGGTTCCAGGGCCTCCCCACCTTCACAGTAAAAAATTTCTTCATAGCATCCCATCTAAACCTACTCTTTTTAGTTCGAATCCAATCCCCCTTGTTGTGTCCCTACAGGCTCTTGTAAATAGTGTCTCTCCTTCTTTCTTGTAATCTTCCTTCAGGTACTGGGGGATGCAATTAGGTCAAAGCCTTTTCTTCTCCAATTATTTCAGCCCTTCCTCATTGGAGAGGTCCTCCATCCTTTTAATCATCTTGGTGGCTTCCTCTGAACTTGCTACAACAGATTAAGGTCATTTGGGCTTAAAATGGAAGATATGCAAGCTAAAAATAAATCTATGCCTAGAAATAAGATATTTTGGAATCTAGAGTCCCTTCCTAGCCAGTGGAATAAAGTAAGTAACTTCAGAAGGCAAATCTTCCCACTCACCTTCAGTAATTTTGTTAGGATGAGATTGATCACTGTCAGGGGGTGCATGTTTTATCACAAAATACACAGACACTGCTAAAATTTGATTCAACTTGGCCTTTGATAAATAGCTAAAAGTGGCTTAGATCCAAAATATGAATCGTGTGC
>JANRGV010000073.1:7585507-7598405 GCA_024734035.1 Alethe castanea
TTGGTTAATTAAATATTAATTATTATTATTAATAATATATTTTTCTCTAATGGAAACCTCCAGAAATATATTAAATAATAAATCTATTTTAATATCTATCAGGCTTGTTTTATGATCAGAGACAAATATTTCCTCAACTAATACATTTTGTTCATTATTGATGTAAGATAAGAGAGAGAGGAGAAGCAGGGGAATAAATGAGAGGAGTACAAGGCTGCACAGACTATATATAGATCTAATTTGGATGTTTCAGACTATTCTTTAAACTAAAACAGGTAATAGATCTCAGTCACTGTCTTGTACCTTCCAGGCAGATGTATTTTTACACCCATTCAGAACTTCTGTGGGATCCGGAAATCCCGTGAAGGTAGGAGCAGGGAGAATTGGAGAAACAGCTTTCTGGTCAGACACTTGGCCTATATGAAAACAGAAGACACGGTAGATGAGGTGATGAACCTCCTCACAGTGGAATAAATTCTGAAAATCTATTAATTTTACAACTAGTCAAGTTATACCGCAAATGGGCACAACTTCCTTCATATCATGAGGAAGATGTTGCAGAGTGATTTTCTCTATTGCCTGTCTTTTGTTTTGGGGCTCACTAGAGATTAAAGCAAAGTAACATAGAACCATTATCTTTCATGTCAGAGGAATGGTTAATACACTTCCAACATGATGAGTATAAAATATAGAAATATCTTTTGAAGGAAGAGCAAATAACAGGGCTCCCACATCACAGTCCTTCTCACCATTTTTCCCTAGGGAAAAAAACAGGGATTATTCCTACAAAGAAGCAAGAAGAAACATTTCAGGTGTCAAACAATTCACCTCTTATTAAACAGTATAATTTGTCAGTTATAAAATTTCATAAATAACTATAGAGCAGCCAAGTGAAAAGATAGATTAAACCCAATAAAAAGTGCATGGAAAAGATCTATTTCCAAGAGTAGATTGACCAACCTTCCAACTTCCATTTATGGTTTTCAAATACATAAAAATAGGTAAAATTGTTTTTTTTTCATTCAGATTTCTTCAGCACTTGGGAAATTACAGGACATAGCAAAGCTAAACTTATGCAACTTGCACTTAATCTAAGCTTACTTAATTTTATCGGAGATAACTCCATTATTCTTTAGAACCAGAAAGAAGTATCACAATCAAGACAATTGATTTCTTGCTAAGAATTTCTGCAGGTTTTTTTCCCAGAAGTGTTAAAAGATAAAGACAGATATTTCACCAAAGCACTTCTGAGAAAGGGACAAAAAACATGTTTTGATCTCTGTTCCAGTTCATACAGAATAATCCTTTGCCTCTACTCCCATGTGATTTCTTGGACCTTTACACCTGAATTTTTCTAAACTGCTCACTTTACATCTGGAACTTCTGAGGATTAAGGTTATTTGGTTTGTTTATCAGCATTTCTGATCTTTAACTTCATTTCCGCAGCAGCAGATAATGAAATGTGTTTATACATTTCTTCTGGCTTGCAGCTCATTCTGTTCTTCACGGTTATCTTCTCTTGTGCACTTTCCTCTCTGCAGATCCACACTGCAGAACTCTGCCCTCAGCAACTGCTCTTTCAGGAATTAGGTACTATCCATTCTAATCCCTTGAATTCCTGGGAATTTTGGAAAACCTGTGTAGCATTCTGCCAGGGAAGATAGGCCAAAGTTTGAGAGCAGGTCTGTTACATCCATCAACCAAATTTATATCAGATAGTTAGTAAATGCTTTTGGAATATGTACATCATGGTTAACCATCTTAGGCTGGTAAAAATATATATGTCATATTAAAAGAATGAGATAAAGCATAAAATTTTCCACAGTAATTTTTGCAGCCTTGCTAGCACACATACACACAGGAAGCAAAACAAAAAACAACCTCAGGCTTTATAACTAGTTGGAAATATTTTTATTATTTTTAAAAATTCATTCTTCCTCTAAAGGTGTAATACCATTAGAATGCATTTCACAACCCAGCAGGTTTATGGCCGCAAAACAGTAGCTACAATTTGTGTGGAAATAGCAGTGTGCTAATGTGCTGGATAATATTCAGCATGAATAAGATTATTCAGGCTTCTGGGAGATGAAAAGCTTGATAGGCTGTGAGATATTAATAATACTTCACTTGTTTTGGTGGCTGTGCCAGATTGCAACAAACTAATTTCAAACCATCTCAGGACATAAAACAGTCTATAAATAAAGATTTAATTACGTAGTAGCTGAACTGTGCATTGCCTATAAACTGTGGACTGACCAGTCTTAAAATAAAATACTTTTTAAAAAAAAGCTTTTTTTGTATTTTAAAAAAAACTTTTTCTTTAGGAGAAAGACAGTGTAAAATATTAGTTCAATTTTTTTGTTACTATTTTTGAGGAGAGATTCCAAGCAATGAACAACCAGATCTGTCCAATAATATGTTTTCCTGGTTCTGTGTTCTCTAACAAAAATTAAGAGTTCAGAGTTAGACTGGAATTTGTCTGAAGATCTGGATAGATAATACTCTTGAAGAACATATGGCAACAATATTTCATCAACACTTTTGACAAACTCAGTGTTGGGTTTTAAATATGGTTGAACAGTGCTGTGGGCTTTGCTCTGGTTTTCTTTCCAGAGTTTGTGTTGGCTGATGTTTAGTTAAATGGATCACCATGTGTGCATCAGCTGAGAGAAGCTCCTTCTGAAGCCTCTCCAGCTACCAATGAATTACCAATGAGTTGTCAGTGCATGTGTGTGTGAGGTTTTCACACAGGATTCTGACTATGGATCCTGACTATGGCATGGGAGAGCAGTAAACTTATCTAATTCAATTAGCTGTTTTTTTTCCCTTGCTACCTTACACAGTAGATGCTGTCCCCATGGGGAATAATATCCTGCAGCCAGAAAATTATCTGTAAAAAAGGTACTAGCAAAGACAGCTGTAGCTGTGTTGATGTCCATCTTCTTTCTTTCATCTTTCTTTCTTTCACATGATTTATGTGTATAAGAATAATAGAACAAAGGCTTGAACCTATATTTGTAAAATATCTTGGGCTTTTCCAAACCATCCATTATGTCTCTTCTTCGAAGCTGATCTTGCAAAAAAAGTTTCTTCAGTGATAAATATTTCAAAAACTGTTTCTCAGATTATCGGTTTCTCTTCATTCTCTCTGACAACTGTTGTTTTGCTTTTGCTAAGTATAGTGTTGTGTTTACCTTAGAGATTACATCTGCTTCTTCCTATTTTATGGACCTGAATTTCCAGACTCTGATAGTCCTGTGTAATTTCACCTAAGTGGGCTACTCCTATTATCACACATAAAAACAGTATTTGAAGGGGACTTTGGGTGTATTAGAATTGAGTATTTCAAGTACTGTTATGGGTATCCCCACTCTGGCATGTTGTTACTCCATTTTATTTTCTTTCAGAAACACGGGTAAGCCACAGGACATACCAACATCTTCCAATCCACTTTGGCCTCTGCCTGTCTACTGGCATATGCAGCTTTAAGACTCAGTGCTGAGGACTCAAAAATACAATTTCAAGAATTTTCTAACAAAAATCGTGGATCTCAGCTCCATGAGTTCCATTTATAAGCATTTTAGAAAACAGGAGTCTAAGATCTAGTGGGCTGTCTGAAGTTGTCCTTCTGTCCGTCCATGGATTCTAGTGGACTTTATATGAGGCTTCTCCTTTTTAAGTGCCTTGTATAAAGTAGAAATACATTTCTTATTTCTTATGTGCTCATCTCATTGCACTAAAGAAGTAATAATCCAGGACACTAGAAAACAATCTCCAGTTTTCTGTTATATTAGATCACATGCTGGTCCTTTTGTTCTGTATCTCCTTATTAGCTAGTATAATTTCTGTCTCCAAATAAATTGAACTTTGATAGGAAAAATCACTGAATGTCTCTTTCTGTCTCCATTGCACAGTATTTGTAATAGAAAAGTCTTTCCTGTTCTTATCAATATCTTCCTCCTGAGTGCCTTTGTTCCAGGGTTATAAGGTTTAATGAAAGCTAATGCTTCAGGCATTTACATCTCTCGTGAGCACTACGGATTTTGGAGGCAGCCCTTTTTGTGCCGTAGTGACTACATGAACAAAAGGAATTTCCTTTACAGATTAACAACCACTGCAGCATAGCGAGGGTTACATCAGGTCTGAGCAGTTTAACAGTAGTGTGCTATGGGCTTGATAGGACAAGAAGATTAATAAGGGAATAATCCAATTTAGAATTAACTCAAGTCTAACATTTTCATTTCCAGATAGCCTATTGGGGGAAAAAAAAAATCTAAACCAAAATGCCTAAACGAACAAAAAACCCATGCCTCATAGAAAGCAACCCCAACACAAAAAAACCCCGCTCTAAACCCAAACAGTAATGTGCAGACTTCCTCAAAACATGTACAGAATACTCTTTAAGTGGCCAGTTGGTGTGGATATTTTCTCTTGTCTAGCACCAATCAGTTTTGGTTAGCTTTTGCAATCCTTGTATCACAACATAAAGGCACATTGTATCACCACCCACTTTTAGGGAGCTCACTTAAGTTTTTTGATATGTCCATGAATTTGCCAAGTTCCTTGCATATTTTAGGACCCAGTTTTGTTGTACAGGGAGAAGTATATTTCAGAAACCCACTTTTTGATCTTATGTGATGTAACCTAGTAGGGAGGAACAGGAAGAGGCAGGACATAAGGGGGTTGAGGAAAAGGGATCCCTTATTCATCTTTTAGTAGGGATTAACCCAGAGTGTCATAATGAGGAAGGTCTTATTAATTAAACATCAATTGAATATCCACAGAGTTATTTGCACTTGAGGTGAAAAATCCAATTTCTTACAACAGCATGAGAAAAGCAATTGACTGTGGTGCTAATATCTGTTGATCTCTTTGTCTCATCAAGAAGATACATTCTTCAGTGAAGGATGGTAAAAATGATGTCAAGATAATAAAGGTTGCCCAGCCAGACACTGAGATGTGATTATCAGTGTTAAATTGCACAGCTATTACAAAATGGAATAGCACTAATGAGAAAGGAGTAACCATCTGTTGATATTGTTCCTGATAGAAAACTGAAAAGGTGGAATTCATAGGAATTGTTGGGAAAAAAACAGGGAGAGAGATAAATATGAATGAAACAGTTCTATGATTTGGGATCCATTGATTCATGCCTTCATGAGAAAAGCCTTGAACGTGGCTGTGGAATGGAGAGTGGGGACAAATGGCTGGAGTATCCCAAGGAATGGCTTTCTGGGTGAGTGTAGTTATTGCCTCAAGCAGAGAGAGAAATTTTAGTTTTGTCATTTAATTGTTAAGGTGCTATGGTATAAATGTTGTTCTGCTTGACAATTCCTGTCTTTGGTTCAGGGAATTTTATGTGTCAGGGCCTTTTTTAGCAGAGACAAAATTGCACAAAGTTTGGCTCCCTTTCACTTCAAGCTATTCTTCCAAATATCTTAGCAAGATTTGCACCACCCACAGCACACGCCAAACTCGCCCCCAGTTTCCAGTCCCTGAAGCTACAGGACTTGTCCAATAATTTCAGACTCTTTACTATATGTTTAATTTTTTAAAAAAAGTTATGGAACAAATATTAATTCTCTATTATAACAATGGGAATGTGATGTGAGGTCTGTCTACAGTGGACTGAAGATTTATGGACAAAACTGACTGTTTTCCTTTTCTCTTTTACCTAAAGATGGATTTTTTTCTCAGACTTTTGATAAATAGTAGAGTCTTAGCTGGTTACTGGTACTGTCACTACATTGTCTAAACGTAGCTGAAAATCTGCATTAAAGTCAGCAATTTTAGTGATTTAAATGTTTGACTGGGAAAGGTCATTGTGGAAAATTGCATTTGAAAAGGGTTTTTTGTGATGTACAGAAGTCCATGCTGGAGCTGTTCTCTTAAAATTCATATCTTAAAAAATGATTTGTCTAACCTAAGTCTGCTCAGAGAAGTTTATAAACAATAAGTTGAACTCAGATTTCACTTATAGCATTGATAGAAACACCAAGGTCAAAACTCAGTGGAAAAACAAGTAAAAAAATCATCCAAAAGGACCATTCAGTTAAAACCTCTTCTGCAGTTACCACAATGTTGTTAGGTTCAAGCATGACAGAATGAATTGATTCCCTTAACACCTGATATAGTGAAAAGCTAGCTGTATAAATAACAGTAGTATGAAGGTCAACATTTTATCCAATGTTCATTCACATTTACATCTAAGAAATAAAGAATTTATTGAAAGAGCAGTTGGATATAAATTCCTAATCTCTGGCATATTGCTATTATTCTCTCCTAAAAAAAAAAAATAAAAAATATAAAACTTCATGACTCCTGCTCTTGGCAAAATACAGCTGGAAAGCCAAAAGTCAGGAGCCTAATGAAGAAGCCACCTTTGCCATCATAATTGATTGAGATTTTTTTAAAATGTGACATCTTGCCAACTCCATCACAAAAGTGCATCTGTCTAATAAACCTGGGTGTTATTAGACCAGGTTTTATTGGACCAAGTTTTATTGGAAAGAATTTTTTTTTTATCTTTCCAAAGGTCCTTGAAAGCTTTACCATGTATCAGAAATGTGTCAAAATTACTTTTTTGGGATTGTTAATTTTGGAATTTGATTCCTTCCTTCCCTTCTTCCAGTCTTCATCTTTCTCTCTTAGTAGAAACAAATGAATCCAGGGATTTCAAAATCACTCTCAATGCAAACTACACTACCAAAAATAATATGAAATGTTCTGACATCTACAAACTTTCAGTTCACAAACTTTCATCCAAAAATTCTATTCACTTCTAAATATTGTTTTAAATTGAATGCCAAACATGCAAGATTTGCCAATGTCTTGAATGAAAACAGAATGAGGGAAGGATGTCACAATATTTTCTCCCCCTTTTCACCCATAGTAACTGAAAGTTCTTCATAGCCTGGGAAGAAACAACAGTTTTAGTAGCTCAAATACCTTTTGCCAGTGATGTCATGTCAGGGGACTTCTGTCTCCTCTTCCTCAGAAATTGCTAAAAAGCTACTATACACAGAGTCCTTTTAGTTTCTCAATATCTTGAAAATAACAAGATTGGCAGAAAATTGACCCCTCATAGATAAACCCAAATTTTAGGTTAAAAAGCAATTCCCTGTACTCTGAAAAATGCAGTTTATCAAATCTAAGACATACAACTGGCATTTCAGCTGCCAACCTGATAGCTCTTTTCAAGATGATCTTTGTGAAATATAATGGAAAAATCCTTTAGGATGGTGCAAGGTAGATCTACCATGGTTTGCTCTCATTGCCTCAAACTAATTGACTTGGTACAGAAAAGAAAATCCATTTTTCTGTCATTCTGCCTTGTATCTTGAAAAGCTAAATCAGAGCACGATAGATGGAAGCTGTTTGACATTCCTGACAGCACAGTTTGTGCTCTATTCAGTCAGTCTCTTAATAATGCCATCAAAAAACTCTAGGCCACCTAAACTCTAGCCATAGGAGGGTCTAATAGACAATTTTTGCTTCAGTAGCTAAATCAACGTGGGACTTTACAGCCACAAGAACCACAGCCTTACAGCAGCCTGTCATGCTGTGGGAGTTTTATCAAAGTTCTGTAGCTTAAGTCCATTTTCTTGATCATAGCCTTCAAAGGAGCCCCTCCTGATGAGCTAGATTATGAACACTCCTTTCATGTGACAGCCTGAAAATCAAATGAAAGAACAATATCTGTTGAAAGAAGACATTCAAGTAGATTCTGCCATTAAATCTGTGAGCATGTCTTTAAATAAGAGGCACTGGTGTATTAAAAGTCCCTGAGCAATTCCAGCTTTGCTTTTTCTGTGAGTTTTATATAGTTTTCTTCAATTGACAAATAGGCTCATTGTGATTAAGAATGACACAAAAAACAAGTTATAAAGACATTTATATTGTCAATGGTCCTGCATTTTGAAGTCTGGTTTTTGGTTTGTTTTTTTTTTGCCAACAGGCCTGTAAAGTGAATGCATTTAGAAATATAAGCAGAGATGTGAGACCATTGAGGTATCATGGCCAAATTCTTAAGATTACTTGAGCAGGCAGTTTTTAACTCTGCACATCATGAAATGTATTTCTTACCTGCAGTTGTATACAAAGATCTATAGTCTTTATGTACTAAAAGAGTAATCAAGACCATATATAGTTCCTTTTGTACCACAACTGCACCTACATCTTCAAGAGCCCTTTATTTTGTTTAGCATTTATGCAAAAGGATTCATGGAAATGTACTAATGAGAAGCCTGGGTTTCTCTGCTCTTTGATATGTCAAAGGAGCAGTCATTGCTTTGTAGAAAAGTGCAGAGTCCAGCAAGGAGAGCAAAGACAGTGGAGCCTCTTAAAATTTTTCTAAAAAAGGCAATGTTAATCCAAGTAAAATTCCAGCTGCAGCACAGTTTGAAATGTAGCTCTGCAGAGTCTGTTCATTCTCTGAGCTATGCTGTTTTGCTGGTCTTTTCTGGACTGCAGGGTTCAAGCTTTTCCTTCATTTTAAAATTCACTAGATTTTTTGAGCTTAGAGAATGCCACTTTTATTGTCTGCATCCTTCCAATGTTTAGAAAAGGAAAGCTCCTCTTCAACGTGGCTGTGAAATGAATAAATCATTTCTTATGTGAAACTAGCCTAATCATTGTGGTGTGGACAGAGAACATTGTTCTAAAAAGAGCAAAGAGAGACACCTTCCTGAAACCAGTGTGAGAACTATACATCTCTGGGACTACTTTTGGTTTGCCCTGGATCCAGCTGCAAACACTTTGCAGCAAAACCTTCTTCTCCTCATCATTTGAATGAAATGTGGGACTGGGAACAGGTCCTAGATCAAGTGATGCACAGCTCAGGGATGAAAGATGGGAAGCTGAGTTCAGTCTTGTAGAAACATCCTTAACCCCACTTGGTCAGATTATGTGACCAAATCTGCTGTGTGACCTTGGCTTCTGCTTGGCCACGGACCCTGCACACTGAATGGATGTGCAAGAGCTGAGACCCAAACCAATAAATAATACTGTTATAGGGCCACTGTCAAGGGACATGGATAAAGTGAAGGAAACCCATTCCAAGAAGGATGAGAGAACCTTTTCTAAGCAGACATGCCTCTGTGACTAAACTTTATTTTGAATTAGTTTTTCTGATGAGCTGCAGCACAGTCCTGGGCTCTGATGTGTCAGGTTGTGAAAGTCTCAGTATTACTTGAGAATCCCAGGGTGCAGCCCATGGTATAACAAATTAGAATGGCTTCTACCAAAGTGTCAGTGATTGACTGGTGATGGGTTGCTGCTGACAGCACAGGGTAGCTGAAGCTGCTGCTGCACTGCCTGAACAGCTGAGCTCAGTTTTTCCCTACCTTAAAGAAAAGTGAATGCAGTCCACATTTCCATGCCTGTTGGGTTATTGATCGCTCTCAGCACAGGGTGTGCCATGGAGGGATTCTCTCCATTTTAAGCAGAACATGGCTGGACTATTAAAACAAATGTGAGAACTTTGTTTTGGAAACACCAGAGTTTGGTTAATGGACATTGAAGGCACATGTGGCTCTAATTAAGAGTTGGAGAGACATGAGATCTCAGCAGGTTATGATGACGGTGGGTAAGAAAAATCTCAAGTGTGAGGCAGAAGAGCATCAGAGCAGCATCCCTATGGCAAGGGGAGGCAGGGGAGCCTCGTGGGAGCCCCCACAAGGTTTGAATGGATCCTCACTGGTGTCTCCTGTCCTATGCTACATTCAGCTGAATGCTGTCTATTCCTGGTACTCTGTACAGTAATGAAAGAGTGTTTGCAGAAAGAGAAGAAGGGGGGAAAAGGGTGAGGAAAGCTGCCAGAATTTCCTGCAGAGATCCAGGATGCCATCTGCCCAAGAGAAAACGTTCCATCCTGATTTTAAAGATTTATGTGATAAATTCCCTACCTTGCTGCCTTTTATCTTTGTCCATTATCTGGCCATGATGGGAATCACTCATTCCTGACACTGCCTCTGGTGTCAGTCTGCAGTACCTTAGAGCTGGAGTATGGAGCCACCAGCTGGTGCTATGTTCTTCCTGCTCAGATGGAAAATCAAATGATCCCTTTCTCCTTCACACAACTTTGCTATAGGTGACAGGGTAAAGAAAGCATCTTGCGTGGCCTTGAGCCCATCCTCCAACAGCCTCCCAAGGTACCAGGCAGAAAAACAGAAAAAGTGTTTCCCTGTTAGGGGTTATTGAATAAAACTATTTTGAAACAAAACATCTATAGTGCAACATGTTCTTTGAATCATTAAGGTTTTGTCTGAAGGGTTTCAGCAAAAGATGTTGTTTAGAGTATGCCTGTTACAGTGGCATTCCAGTGAGGAATCAGAGGAGAGTATAGCAATAGCTAACAGAGTGGCTGATGCTGGCCAAGAGCACTTTTATATTGTAGCTGGAGTGAAGTATGGATGTTGGCCTCAGTTTCCCCATCTGTGAATTTAATACTTATTGGCTTCCCGAAGAACTGAGCAGTATCTTGACTACATTCTCTATGTAGGATGACAAATGGTATTTTGTCTCTGTGTGAAAATAAAGCCAGGTGAAAACTGACCACACAGGGAAATGTTCAGCTTGTCCTGATTTCTCTTGCATTCATTCCATTTCTTGGAAGTTGGTTGAACCATCCAAACCTGATGCTCCACTTAGTTTACTCATTCCAATTCTCTCTGTGGACAATGAAAGAAATTTATAGCACAAATTTAATCAAATCTGCTCAGTCTTGACTAGATATTAATGGTGGAAGATGTACAGTACAAAGTCATCTACAAACATTTTCTTTGACAGCTATTTACCCATACAGACCACTTCCAAAACCACTTCCAAATAGTCTCTTTCTTAAATGATACAGAGATAATTGCATCAAATTTTTACATGAATGAAAGCTGTTGCTATCGGTCTAGGATGTGGCAAAAAAAATATAGCAACATGACTTCTTTCAGAGGCAGAAAAGAAGCAAGCCCTTTATTAAAGAAGCAACTACACTTTTATAGGCTAGATCATAGAGCTGAGGATAAAAGTGATTTCATTGGTGCAAGGAAGGTAACACCTCTTGTAAACATGCGTTTACCAAAACATCACGTTTCCCATGTACTCTTCTCTGCACAACAGCAGGTGTTAGCTTTGTTATTAATTCTTACTCTCCTGTTCTCCTTTGAATAGCTTGGGAAAATTCACCCAGCTCTTTTTCCCTAGCTCTAACAGTATCCACAGAAGCCAGCTATTGATAATAGCTTCCATGATAGTATTGAATACCTGGGTTCAGTTTAGATTCATGCACAGTTTGTGGATGGGTACAAAAAGTACTCTTAGCATCAAAGTGCATAATGATCACACTTGATCACTATCACTCTTGCTCAGTGCTGAGGAACTGCCTTAGAGCTTTACTCTTTTTTCCTTTATCCTGCACTCAAACAATTGACAACATAGAAAACAGAAATCCTCTTTTCCTCTATTTGTCTTTCTTTTTTTTCTTTTCCCCTTCTGTAGTTTTCCACTCTTACTATTTTCTTCTGCTGTTGTTTTGAGAAATGAATAGGTGTGGGAGGGGGAAGACTTACCCATCTAGTTACATGTGCTGCCACAAGCAGTGAATTTGCAGCACTATCTCTGGACTGGGCAGACATTTCCAACCTCTCATTGTCCTGTCAGAGTTTGCAGATGGCTTGGGGCAAAATCCTTTGTGTCGTCATGCCAACTGATGCACACTTCCTTCTTGGCATTAAATTTACTTGCACAGGGAGAATGTAATTGTTTTACATGTAGTTATAGAGACAGCAGTTATGTTTGTCTGCTGTATGCAAAGAATGTGCCTTTTTTCTGCTACACCTCCAAACCTCCTGTTCCTTGTTGTGGACTGTTGAGACTGAGAACAACAGGGTAAAAATGTTTGTGAAAGGTGGGCATTGGATGCCAGGGGAAGGCTTGTCCTGGAGAGTACAGATACAACAAAGAAGGTTTTGAATTTCTTCTAAGTTATTTCAGTATAAATAAAAGAATTCCAATGAGGTGATCTGCCTAGAATTTAAGAAAAACGACAGACTATTAAAAAGTAATGAATCAGTTCTGAAAACAAGTGTACAAAGAGGAGGGAGAAAATAGTGTCTACCAGGTATTGAGCCTGTCTTTGTGTCGGAAAGCTCATCTGAATGCTCTCCCTGCTCTGAGCCCTGTGCCAGGGTGTCCCTCTCTGCCTTGGAAGCCAGCAGCACCTCCTGAAGGAGCAGGGCTCTCCTCAGCACAGCCCTGACAGCAGATTGAAATGAAGAGCAAAATCCAGCCCTCTGCAAGCCAAGATCCTGGCTGATGCAAAGATTTCTGTGAGTGTTACCCTTCCCTGTGAGTGGAAATTTACTGCACAGCTACAGTGTGTGTGTATGTATATTTGTGATCTATAGTAGATGCTATAGCTATATGTAATGGATAGCATTGTCTGTAAATACATTCAATCACACTCCCAGATTACCACACACAGAGGTGATATCCAGTAAGCCCAGCTCACAGATTGTTTCCACTCTAACCCTTTTTGCATTTGCACTGTTAGCTACACAGGGAGACACCTAAGTCTCAGTATTTTTATAGAAGGATGCATGAGATGCACGTTACAAATGTACATTTTATTCCCAATGAGCAACACATCATTATGTACAAAAATATTATTCTTTTTGTACAGCTTCTTAGAGGAAAGATCTTGTAAGATGCAAGACCATCTGCTCTCTGCCTCTGTATGTGTAACCAGAAACACACCTGAGGAGGAAGTGAATACTTGGGATTACATCTAATGTACCTGAATAAAAATTTTAAAAGAGAGGAATGGAATGGAAAGGAATAGAATAGAATAGAATAGAATAGAATAGAATAGAATAGAATAGAATAGAATAGAATAGAATAGAATAGA
>JANRGV010000073.1:7633777-7648762 GCA_024734035.1 Alethe castanea
TGTATTGGTCTATTTTTTTATATATTAATAAAAAAAAAAAAAAAAAAACAAAAAACCAAAATAAACTAATCACTTTATTGCTAACAAAGCCAGCATGAAATGATACACCAAGAAGAAATCCTTAGTGCACTACAATTTCTCTGCCCTGGAGGTAATATGAAACCCTTAGACAACAAAGTAGGGTGTTTGGGCAACTGTATTTAATGCCAGACCCACAGTGACTGTCATGGGACTTTGGCTTTAGATGGAGTCTTAAATTCAAGTACAACTACTTTGAGGTTTGAGATTTTTCTGAAGAGCTTCTATCAATATTACCCATAAAAAGTAGTAAGATCATAAAAATAATGGTTTATCCCCAAAACTACACCAACTGTATTAATTCAAAGAATTATTCACTTATTGAATGATCAATGATCAAATATACATCTTCAAAATAAGTACCTTGAACTTAAAGTGGGTATGGAGATCTGAGGATAAGACAGAAAAAAATGTGATCTGACACCAAACTTAAAACATTAGATACATTTATTTAAAGTCTGCAAAGCTTTCAGAAGAAAGCCTGAACTGTTTTTTCAGTCTACATCTTGCTTCCAGTCAGATGATGGAAACTGAAAATGTTCAGGTACATTAAAGTGCTCTAGGAGTGAAACGTTTCTTACTGATTGCTTATTGTTAGCAACCCTTTGCTTCTGATGTTAAAGTAACTCCATACTTTCTATCTTTTTTCCTCTTTGTGGAAGAAAATCATCTTATCTTTTCTTTTTAATACAAGGTTTTATTTTTTAATGTAAAGTTAAAAATGGAGATGGAAAAGAAACATTTAGTCAGCTCAAAGAAGTGATTTGAAATCAGATCTTCAATTCAATACAATCACTATAAAGACTCTGATGTACATCTCAAAAAGCCACATCTTAACTAGGGCTGTCAGGTCTTACTCCAGCATCTAGGTATAGCTGTTCCAGACTTCTAAAATTAATACCAGTGTTTGGAACTTAATTTCACTTTGGACAAGTTGGTTGCTTTGTCTGATTTCTGTAGCTGCAAACTGTACATTTTTAGCATGGCAGCTGTGAGATTAGTATTGAAAAGATGAAAGGAAAAAAAGAGGGATGGATTCTAGGAAAAAATATTTATTTTACTGCATCTGTAACCTTTGTTGGAAGAATCCTGCTATACGTGCAAAAATTTTATCGAAGACAGAGAAATCGTGCTGTAGATACTCCCATGGGATTTAATCCACAAGCCTAATAAGAGCAAAAATCCTTTAATATTGACTTTGGTGTCTGCTATTGCTGCAGCTCTTCTGAAAGTCATAAGGGAAATATTCTTTTTCTTTTGAGTACAAAATCACAAACATCTTAAATACAAGTATCTAAATGAGAAAGCAAATTCAGATAATTTTTTTCAGGTTTTATTCCGCTATCATTTGTGTGATTTCAGATGAGAAACTAACTAAATATGTTCAATGCAGACAAAAAAAGATCCAGCAAATATGCTTAGTGAGTGAACAGAAAGCAAAGCAAAACCACACAGACATGACTAAAGAAATGGAAATGCACAGAATTTGATATTTTCCTTTTACCTGATGTCTGTTTGGTACAGTGTGATTCTTGACAGTGAAAGAGCAGCTCCTCACCCAATCTAGAGTGGAGCAATCCAGTAGCTTTAATGGCTCACACCTTCTTCTGCCTCAGGCTGTAGCTGTCCATCTCAGACAGCTGTCACTCCAAAAGTTATATTTTGTTTTATTCTCAATTTATTTATTTTCTGTTTCTCAATGTTTATCTCCTTTCTGGACTATGATAAAATTAAGCCTTTAGTTTTCACAGGGGCCATGTGAGTGTGATGGCACAGGGCTCTAACCAGTGTGAGACTGAATTGTTAAGGGATAATGACTCCAACCATCTCCTGTGTGTGCAGACCCAGGGTGCTTTGCTGAGGTGGAGAAGGTGAGCTTTTCTCTTGAGGATCTCATAGCACAGAGGGTGAAAGGTGGGCTGAGACAGGAGATGTGGAGATGTGGAAATCTGTGGAGATGGCGCCTCCTGCCACGATGAATTGTCTCACCTTCACAAACCACTGGGTTGTGGGTCCCATCCTCCCCTGGGACATTGGTGTGTGTCCTGAGGTGTTCATCTCTGATGGGCCACAGCTGGCCCAGCTCTGGGGGGCACTGGCAGCTCTGTTCTCTCAGGAGGTGTGAAGGGCTCCTGGAGTGTCCATGATCCACCTCATCCACCCCAGGGCACCTGGGCATTCCCATCAACCCAATGCAAGTTGTATTCTGGGGATTTTCCAAGGATTCTTCTTAACCATTTATTCTGGTCTTCCCTCACCACCCCACAGATCTGTTCAGTGACCATCAATGCCACCAGCACTGCCCAGTGACCACGTCTCATCGTGGGGCCCAGGGGTGGTGACAGTCTCACACTCCTGTCCTTTCTCTCTCTGTCTTTCATTTCTGCTTCATGCTTTTGTCAATTTCCTTTCTGTCTTTTCCCTTGTGCATGTCCATGGGTGATATTTTTGCACTTGTGCTTTCACACAACGCTTTTACTACAGACAGTAATAACCAAAATGCCTACATACCTGTTTTCTATTGCAACCAAAACAGTTCTACAACAAACCCTGCAGGTGTATATTTACAAGCACTGATCACTCAGAGTCGTTTCACTCGTCTCGGCCCCAAGGGATCTGTTAATCAAAGCCTGGGTTACCCCCACCTCCTGTGCTGGTAACAGAACCAGAATTTTGGGAAGCTGCTCTGGAAGCTTCAGCTCCATGGCAGCACATCCCACCCTGCTCCTGTGTTTCCTCCATGAAACTGTTCAGTTTGAGGCACTAGTTGTTATTGAGGCAATAAAATCAAGCAAACACTACACTAAGCTTCTCCGATTATGCAATTTGAAATTTTGCCAGACGGTTGTTCCAGTTGTTTACTCTATTAATTCTTCTAAATTTTGCTCATCTGTCCAGGGATTTGTTGATCTCCATTGCCTAAACAAATAATCTCCATGAATTAATTAAGGCTGTTAGGATTCCAGATGCCTCACTGTGAAAAGATACCACCACCTTTCAAGGTCCTGTTCTTTGGTGCAAATTATTTTAATGTCATTATCACATATGACTTTTTATTTCAGCATGAGATATTCTTTATTTGCTCGCTTTTAATCTGCCTGTCTTTATAGAATTTATAACCTTTCATGAGTAAACTACCTTTGAACACAGAAAGGTTGTCTTTTACTAATTACTGAAAATACATGAAAGCCAAATATTATACGTAATTTTGTCTCAATCTAAATTCTTTCTTCATCTCTCTCCCACCTGCTAATCATCTTTCATCTCTCTCCTACCTGCTAATCAAAGATAGACAAATGGTCTAGTACTTGCCTTTCACACTGTGCTGTCTCTTGTTGTAATCTCATTTTAAATTGCAGAGATGCATGACGGGAATATATTATAGCAGGAGAAACCATATCTAAAGAGCATCGTGTTCTCCTTGAATAAACGTTAACTTGAAGCCATAAGAATTTAATCCTGTTGCTTTTTCCAGCTTCATTCCATCAGTTGTTTCTCTGAAAGAATAATTATCATAGTGATTGCAAAGTAAAGAAAACTAAATATTTGCTTACTATAAATGATCCTGGAACTCCATTAATTTTAAGAGGAAAATTATGAGGAGAAGTAATCTTTCTGGATAGACCTGATGCATTTTTTTCAACTGACCAGACATGCATAAAAAATATTTAAGGGTTCAGACCTCATCAACTTTGGTTTCAGTTTAATGCCTAAATAGCCTTCACATTTTCCCCTTAATCTTTATGCTCTTGACAATAGAAAAACACCACTGCTCCTTGAAAATTCTTGAGGTAAAATACAATAAAGACAAATAGATGCTTAAGAATTTTGCCCTAGTCTCTGTGTGCTTGGAGATGGTAAACCTATGCATCTTACAATCCTTACTGGACAAAATTTGAAATGTCTATCAGAGATCTGTAGATATTTTATATCTGTGAAAAATATTAGCAAGAACTGAAAAGCTCAAATTCTGTTTAACTAATGATCATCATATTACTCTAGTTACACTTCTGTCATATCATTTGGAGGAAGGAAGCCTGTTTTGTTTTCTTCTCCATCCTGATAGTTTAGATAAGACTCTAAAAAAGCCCCTCTGGCAATGTAAGAGACAAGATGTCATTGAAAGATGCAGACACTTTTACCACTTGTCTGCAAGTTCATATGGTGGATGAGGTTCCTGCCATCAGAGCTGTGCTCAGAGTTGAGTTTGAGGCTTAATTCTACAATTCAGGCTTGTAAAGCAGTTCAGAACTTGTGTAGTGCAGCTTCCTGCAGTAAGCACTGGGACCAGACCAAGATGCTAAAAGGATGAGTTTGGCTACAGGGTGTTTTAGGAGGGGTTTTGCATTTGAACATGGAAATCACACCCGGAACTCATTGCACAGCCAGATCAAAACTGTCTTGGTTTCAGAGCTGACATAGGCCTTCCAAACTCCTACAACCTGGGCACAAAAAATAATTATCATGGAAGTCCAAATTAAACATAGGAAATTGCAAACTGGGATAAATGCAGACTCAGTGAAATTACAGGCATGAGGTAAAGTAATTCAGTTTTTACAAGCTGAGGTGTAAACTCCTAAAAATAGGGGGTTTTGATACAGAAAGAAAGAATATGTACATGTTCCCCACAAGCTTATATCAGAAATTATAAATGTCTCATATGCAGTTAAAGCTGTATCTTTGTTAGAATAAAGTGACCATGTTTTGGGTTCATAGAATAACTTGGGTAAAGGTCATCTAGTTCCAATCCCCCTGGCACAGGCAATGACACCTCTCACTAGACCAGGTTGCTCAAATTGTGCAATAGTGCACACTTCAGACATCAGCAGAGCTGCAACTCCCCATGTTTGAGATAGTCTTGTGACTTTGTCAGCTTCTAGATGATATTTCTGTTCCTTTTCTGGCTAAAGACTGGTTGTCCTCAGCTAATAGAAGCATGTGATGCCTGTTGGGGCTGGCGGGAGGAGACCTGGACCTGCAGCTTTGGTGTGGATTTTCTAGCTCAAAACCATTATTGTCTGAACTGTGCTATGTGATACATTCCCTGGCACAATGCAGCCCCACACGTCTCTAGTTTTATGATTTCATACACTGGACATTGCCTCAGGTACTGGCTCAGCAGCAGAACAGGCAATAGGAAGACTGAACATGTGCAGGTTGTGCATCTTGGCCTGCCAAGAGTTGCAGATGTGATTGATCTCACTTGCATGTTTCCATTTTAGTCATTATTTCTAGCCCATTCTGTCACTCTGAGCTGAAAGCAGCACTCACATAATGTCAAATTTTTAAAGCAGGGGAAGTAAAATAGTTTAATTCCCACACTTTCCTGGGGCATTACTCATTCTTTTTATTAATTGGTTAGGAGTTGGTTCTCCTTCAACCATTCCTGTGGAATTTCTTAATGCACTATTTCTTTTATTTACAATATTTACTTCAATTGCCTTACCTTTAGGTAGACTTTTCCCTAAAGTTTGGGCAAGGAGCAAAGTCTTCAAAGTCTGGAAGACATATGGATATAAACACTAACAGTTGTAATTGTCAGGGATCCCAAAAGACAGTATAAAGTTTTAAATAAATATTTTTGGTATCTAGATCACACTGAACATTTAGGATTTACCCTAAAACACCTTTACTAACATAAGAAATCACTTTTGAAAGTAGTTGTAGAGTACTGTGTGAGATTATGGTGAAGACAGGGTTGAGGAAATTGCTGGTATTGTTCTCCTTATTGGGCTGATTCAGGGAATTTCTGTAAAATATTATGTGCTTTGATTTCTCTGCTGGAAAAACTAGAAATAACTTTAGTATTGCCAAACATCCCTCTGGCTTACTTGGAGAACTTGCTTAAAATCATTGCTAATCCTTCACTAAGCTCCAGTGGGGGTCTAATTATGAGCATGACCTTGAGGTACAACGAAACCAATACTTTGCCTTGCCTAGAAAACCTGAGTGAATAAAGTTTTCCACACTGCAGATCCTTCTCAAAAATAACACTATTTCCAATGTATCTAAGCACTCCCTACGTTCAGTTTATAAAGTGGAAAGATTAAATCAGAAGACCAAATGGAAAGATTTATTAATAACTGGTGTTTCTTCCTAGAGTTACCAGAAGCTCCAAGCCACTCAGCGTTCCTGAATTCAATTTTTGTTATTTATTCATGCATGTGTCACTAGGTGGCAGTGTCAGTATATGTAAAAATCCACCAGAAAAGCTGTTCCTCAGCATGGAATAAAAAACTCGTCGTTTTGTCCGTGCAAGGGACTATGAGATTGACCATGCAAAATAGTTTATGCAAAACTATTTGACAATGAGATTGACCATGCACAAATGATTAAATAGTTTATATGTTACATTTTGTTGCTGTCCAGTTCATGTCCTGAACATATCTAATTTTCTTCCACTGATTACATCCAGCTGCTAAATTTAGGATGCAGCAAATGATCTCTAGACAATATTTATCTTTAGGCCCCACATCCAGTCCAACAAAATTTTTGCCATTAGATATCAGTCCTCATTATCCATGTCAGAATAATTCACCTTGTGTGTTTTTCAAGAACAAGTGAGATCTGCTAGTCTGGTACTTGATTGGCAGAAAGAGCCAACATCAAATGCTTCCCAGACTTCTCTTTTGAAATAAGTAGAAGTCTAAATTTCCAAGAAATTTATGCCACGTGTCTGTATTGTAAAGAAATCATACATTCTTACTCATCAGGAAAACAAAACCACGAAAAACTCTGGTTTGGGCTTCATTTTTTGGCATCAGTTTATAATTTTCTCACCTGTCATGTTTTTGCTGATGAATATAAGATCGCCAAACAAATTTTTAGTGCAGATACAGATGGCTGTATTGTCTGAATCCCTGTATGGAAAGAAATTAGTGCAAAGTTTTATTTTAGCCACTAGATGGTAGCAACACTGCACACTTGGAGGAAAGAAACCTAAATTCTGAGTTTGTACCAAAAATTACCAGAACTAGTTGGGTGGCAGGTGATCAATAGGCAATTCAGCCCTCAGAGAAGTTTTATTTGCTTTAGTGTTTCTCCTCTACATAAAATCAGTTTTCATCTCCTGAATCTTTGTGAGCAATCTCTGAAATTCATACTTTCAGTTCAGGCATGTTTATATTACTTTGGTTTTGTGTTTTGTTTGTTGTTGAAAAGAAGAGAAAAAGGAAGGAGAGAGATCAAACCACTGGACATCAGATGAACCTGCAAGTTTAGTAATAAACAGAAAAACTAGGACCTTAAAAATATCTACTGTTCTTTTTCCACTGGTTGCCTCCTTCAAATTCATTTGATAATAGAATAATTGAAAGACAATATGAATTTTCAAGTTAAAAACTTTGAGAGACATAGGATTTCACTGGCAAAAGCAAATATCCATAGCATTATTAAGCTGTCTGTTGAGAAAGTCTGTTCATGTTTAAGGGATGCAAGATTGACCATGGAAAAGGGAAACACACTGTATCTTAGGCAATTAAAAGAAGATTTGCTGAAGTCTGGGTCTTTGATACAGCTCAGAGCTCGTGTTTAGGGCTGGTTCAGGTATCTGAAACTCCTGCAGTACATTCTGTGGAAAAAATGAGCCATCCTTGGCTACGGTGATGGAAAGAGCCAAGGATATTGTATGAGCTGCAGAAATATTTCATCACTTTTCAGAGATAGATCTCTAGAAGTAGCTGTCTTAATTTTCAAGGCCCATTTATAAAGTGCTTCAACATCTGTCACATTTTAAGAATTGGCTTGTGAAGACAGTCATGATGTTTCAAGAGGAAGGGAAGGCTGAGGTAAAACTGCGTGCAAATATTTTGGCTTGAAAGACCAGAGCAGAGCGTTGATTGTGCCAGTATCTCTAGATTAAAGACTTTGGCTGTTCTCTAAATCAGTGTTACCATATCTGAACTCCCAGAAAGCACGGCTTCAGTGCACTAAAATTATCATTAACTTATCCCCCTCCCAATCTTCTGTCATTAGGACTGTATTTTAAAAATCTGTTTACAGTATAAAGTATTTCAGAGGTTTGTATGTATCTGGAGGATATAAAAATAACCATGGTTCTGGATTAAATGAGGCGTTTATCAGTATTCTCGGAGCTCCTTACCTTTTTTAATATGTATCTGAATAGAAGAGATCAGGAGCCTCTTGGTAATGTTTGTGAAAAATGTGTGATAAACCCAAAACTGAGTAGATCATGAACAAAAATAATTGAAAAGATAAAGTATTTTAAGCCTGTAAAATAATAGATCTAAGTCCTCCTAAACTTTATTCTGTTCAAAACTTTGCTTTCTAATCTTTTATTATGTCCTAAAGTTCAGAAGCAAAACAAAGATATAAAGGGACTTAAATAAAATTTAAAAAAAAAATTAGTTTCAGTTTTTAAAGCCTTGTGCCACGCACAGGATGATTTTGCAGAGGTGGAGGTGTGGGAGCTCTCAGCAGCAATGGAGGGGTTCATCTGATGAGGGACAATTTGGCTGGCTCTGGAGCAGACATCTCAGATCTGGTAAGAAAACACAGTCCCCAGGACTTGGAAGAAGCTTGCCAAGTTCTATTTAGAGCCTGAAACCAGCCTGAGATCAGAAGTGAACATGTGGAACCCACATGTGTTTACTCCTGGCTGGGGCCTGGGAGAGCCCCTGGCTATTTATCCGTGTGTCTGTCAGTACACTGCCTTCCTGAATGCTGGATGTAAGGCTGCAGCCCTTCCCCTGTGCTTCTGAGGGCTCAGATATTTCTTTTGGTGTGTGTTTTTGCAGGGAGAAAGTAGGGAAAAAAAATCCAACCAAACCAACCACCTCTCAACACTATCTTACTGCAGTTGATGTATGTGCTATGGTTGTCAGTATCACCTCATTTTTATCATTCTTAGTGCTTTTGCTGTCACACAGAGGCACATAAGCAAGAATATCCCTGTTACATAGAGTCACTTTCTTCTAAACTTTAGGTGTTTTCATACCAGGAGTCATAGACATGGAAGTAGCCTCTGCTGATAAGGGGAAATCAAACATGTTGATGTGGATAAGGTGTTCTTTGTTTGGGATTGAAAATTCTTCCTGCCTAGCACAGTGATATGCTGTGAAGACATGCCTTTTTCAGGCATTTTCAGTTTTAATAAGCGTAGTGATAACTGTGCTCTGAGTGACTGAACAAGCACCAGTTTTGTACAGGCAGACAACCCCAGCTGGGAGAGCTCTGCCTAGAGAGGTGTCAGTAGGGCACAGACAAGGGGCTGGGCTCAGGAATATGATTGGGGTTGGATTGGGTTGGGTTGGATTGGATTGGATTGGATTGGATTGGGTTGGATTGGATTGGATTGGATTGGATTGGATTGGATTGGATTGGATTGGGTTGGATTGGATTGGGTTGGGTTTGATTGGATTGGATTGGATTGGGTTGGGTTTGATTGGGTTGGATTGGATTGGATTGGATTGGATTGGATTGGATTGGATTGGATTGGACTGCAGAGCCCTGGGAGGGCCTGGGGCACCAGGAGAACCCTGCTTGGGGCAGGTGCTTGGGGCAGGTGGGCACAGCAGCTTCCCAGCCCCAGGGCGTGCAGGCAGGGGCAGCACTGGCACTGCAGCACTGGCACTGCAGCACTGGCACTGGCACTGCAGCACTGACACTGCAGCACAGGCACTGCAGCACTGGCACTGCAGCACTGACACTGCAGCACAGGCACTGCAGCATTGGCACTGGCACTGCAGCACTGGCACTGCAGCATTGGCACTGCAGCATTGGCACTGCAGCATTGGCACTGGCACTGCAGCACTGGCACTGCAGCACTGGCACTGGCACCACGACCCCTCAGAGCTGAGGCTGCCAGGGACCCCTGAGCCCCGCTGGGCTGTGCAGGGACAGCTCGGGGGTCTGCCACGCTGCACTCCCCACCCTGTGCTCTGGGGACACTGGGACAGGTCCTGGCCACCCTGCAGCTCGAGCTCTGGGGACACTGGGGCTGGGGACAGGTCCTGAGCAGCACCAGAGCAGCCTGGCCTTGCTGGAGTCGTTCTTTTCCAGCTGAGACTCAGCTGTTGGAACACTGATCCCTGCTTCTTA
Source organism: Alethe castanea (assembly GCA_024734035.1). Lineage (NCBI taxonomy): Eukaryota > Metazoa > Chordata > Aves > Passeriformes > Muscicapidae > Alethe > Alethe castanea. Next base: position 7,643,915 of record JANRGV010000073.1, read on the forward strand.
TCTGTCACACAGAGCTCACACTGCATTTCCCCTTATATTTTCTATTTTGAAGTGCCATGAGAAGCAGGGATTTCATTACTCCCCTCCCACAGAGGCCAACGACTCAGCACAGGTAGAAATGGCATCTTAATTTCTCTTTTACTGAGCAGGTTGATACCTGCTATAGCCAAAGGATGGCATTTCACTGAGAACAGGCTGCACAACTCCAGTGAAATGATAAGCACAATGAGTGGACAATCACAATTCTTTCCCTGATGATATTTGAAAATGAGAAATTATGAAATCCTATTTCAGTGGAACTGGGGGTTGGGACTTACTTAAAAATAGAAAGGAAAAAAAAAAGTCCCCCTTTCCAGGAAGAGCACTTAACTCTATGCAAGCAAAGTGGATAAAAGCAGCTCAGTAACAACCCCAATTGCACCGAGATTGTCTCCTGCATTCCTGCACATCTTTGCCTTTTTGACATTTAACTTTAATTTATAGCAATTTAGCTGCTCTTAGAGCCTGCACTGTGCGTTTGGGAAAGCAAAGTGATCTGTTAAATGTTTGTCTGAAATTCAAATCAGGCACAAAGCACCTTTGTCTTTTCCTCAGAAAAAAAGAGCCTCCCCACCCCCTATCTGAACATGCTGATTTTGGAATAAAGAGGCAAATTTATCTTCTATTATAAATTCATTAATTGCTAAGAGGAAAACTACAAATTAGCTTGGACCATTGGTCAAGAGTTATGAAATTAGATGGCCACAGTGAGATTCATAAATAGAATCCCAGAGTGGTTTGGGCTGGAGAGGACCTCAGAGCCCACCCAGTGCCACCCCTGCCATGGCAGGGAGATCCTGTGCCACATTCCTGGGATAACAGGGAGATCCTGTGCTGGGATAGCAGGGAGATCCTGTGCCACATTCCTGGGATAACAGGGAGATCCTGTGCCACACCCCTGGGATAACAGGGAGATCCTGTGCCACATCCCTGGGATAACAGGGAGATCCTGTGCCACATCCCTGGGATAACAGGGAGATCCTGTGCTGGGATAACAGGGAGATCCTGTGCCACAGCCCTGGGATAACAGGAGCATCCTCTGCTCTGTGCTGGGGTTACAGCAGATCCCCTGCCCTGTGCCTGGCACCACTGCACACCCTCAAGTACCTTCAGGGCTCCTTGGGGCTGGCATGGGAGGAACCTGGAGCTGGGAAGGATCCTCCAGACCTAGGTGCTTGGTGGAGAGCACACTGCTCTGGGCTGCACCCCACAGTGACCCCCAGCCCAACAGCCTGACTGGGACAGCAGCAGGGCCAGGACACTGCTTGCCCCAGAGCATCCTTTGGTGCAGGGCTGGAAATGTAACAGCCAAAAGCCAAATGAGCTCTCTCATCTGTGGAGATGAGAAATTGCTGATTTCTGCTGAGCTGAGGAGCCACACCAGGTCACAGAGAGCCCAGAGCCTGCTGCTGGACTGCAGGAACACAAGTTGGGGGCAGAAACAAGACAACATTGCCTTGGCAGCACTGAAGGATCCAGTGTGTGATTGCTCAGTCACAGCTTTCTACTGGTGTAGAAATTAAAAATTGTTGGTTATGAGATTTCTCTGCTGCTCATGAACAATAATTCATCGCCTGATATTCATTTTGGTGACACTAAAGTAGTGACAAATGTCTGGGAAAGAATTAATTCCAACTTCTTTTGTCTCTTTCTGCTCCTCAGCTCCCTGCCAGTGACCTGTGATTTTCCCAGGGTTGTTGATTATTCCAAATTATTCAGTGATGACCTTGTGAATGCTCTTGGCCTCTCTGTTACTTAAGGAGTCAGAAAGCAGGGACAGAGCTGAGGGCTGGGAATTGTGGCCTCCAGGAGAGGTCAGTGGGACCAAGCACCTCCAGCTGACTTCAGCGTCACCCCTTGAGCCTCTGAGCTGCAGCTCCTCCTCTGAGCTGAGCCTTCCTTGTCATGGCTGGGGGCAATAACACAGGAATTATCAACACCAGAGCTGCAGGAGCTCCTGGGCTCCCTGTGCTCACTGCAGGACAGGGGGAACATCCTCTGCCAGGAATGCAGAGGGGCACATAAGAAAGTTGTGCTTCTGGCCAGATGAGAAACTTAAAATTAGGTTTCTGGGGCGATTCACAATTGGAGTCCAAGTTCCCAGAATCTGTGCACAGCTCAAGGTGGGCTATGGCTCTTGGTGTGGGAGCAGTGACAGGGACCCCATAGCCATCCACACACAGGGCCTCCTTCAGCCTCACAAATCAAACCAAAACCCCAGCCCAGGACCAGCCTCCACTTTGAGCAGCTCCAGATTCTAGATCCCAGAAAATGCACGCTCGAAAAAGAGCCACTGGCACTTTTGAAGATGTTTGTTCCAGCAAGTGCTGATGAAAAAGCCCTTCTCAGCTTTCTGAGCTCTTACTGCAACACCTTTAGTGGTGCAAAAGTCCATCTTCAGGTATCGACCCCCCACCCCTCCCCAGTGACTTTCCCCTGCTGAGGCAATGTCACCACAGGAGGAGAACTGGCCACACATCCCCTGTCGTGCATTTCTGCACCTCTGGCCTCTTGGTTTCTGTGATGTGCAAGTCCCCAAGAGCCATGGAATGGTTTGGGTGGGAAGGGACCCCAAATCCCACCCTGTGCCAGCCCTGCCCTGGCTTTCCAAAGGCCTAAAGGAGCTGGGAATGGAGGGACTTGGCCAGGACATTTGTCATTAACACATGTCTTCCCCCTGTGTGTGTCACTGCTCTGTTTGCTCATTGCCATGGCAGCTCCTCGCTGCCTCAAAGGCCATAATGTGGATATTAAGGACAGCAGAGAGTCTCCTCTTCTGCATAATGTTCCTCTTCCCCAGTAATCCCTGCTGGGAGAATTATTCTTCCATAGCACAGGCATGACAGCACTGAGCCCATAAAGTGGGAGCTGAACTGCAGCCTCTCCTTTAGAGTCACTCCTGTCTCCTGCAGACTTGCAGTGAGAGGGAATTTCCCACTGCCTTTGCAAAGCTCTTGCAGGGTTACCTGTGTGTGCAGCTAAAAAGCCCCAAACACCTCTCACTCCCATTATGAGGCTGTTGAACACAGTGTCCAGCATGCTGGATCAGATGTGGGAATGAAACCCAGGGTGGGAGCAGCCCCTGGGACAGGTCCATGAGGCTGTGCTGGCTCAGGGCTTGTCCCACACCCCATCCCTGCCTGAGCACGTGTGTGTGCAGAGGAAGCAGCTGCTGCTGTTACTGTGATGGAACCAGCTCACTCCAAGCAACCTGGATTTTCCTCTGCCCCAGCCCTTTTGCCACATGGCACATACTGGCACCTTCCTTTTTATTTCTTGAGTGGATTCTTTTCATAAAATGTCCATTTTTGTGACATGTCCTGGTTTGGCATCCCTTGAGGGCATTCACTGAACTCTGTCCTTTGATGTCACTGTTCCTCTGGTGCCCAGAGCAGCTGGGGCTGCCCCTGGATTCCTGGAATGTCCCAGGCCAGGTTGGACACTGGGGCTGGGAGCAGCCTGGGGTGGTGGGAGGGTCCCTGCCATGGCAGGGGTGGAATTGGGGTGAGATTTAAGGTCCCTCCCAACCCAACCCACTCCATGATTCCCTGATTCCATGAAACCCATTCCTGCTCCCTTGGGTTCCCATCCCCTTTCACTCCCCAAACGTTGCCAAGTAAATCCCAGAAGAGTTTTGGGGAGGGGGCTGAGGGGAGGCAGGCCAGGGTGAATTCCAGGCTGAGTTCCCTGTGTCACAAACCCCAAATAAACCCTGTGAGCTCCAGGCTGAGTTCCCTGTGTCACAAACCCCAAATAAACCCTGAGAGCTCCAGGCTGAGTTCCCTGTGTCACAAACCCAAACACAGCCCCAGAGCTGCCCCTGGGGAGAAAATCCCCTCTGCCCCAGCCAAAACCCCAAACCAAGCACAGGGACTTCATCCCCCTGCTCAGCTGTGCTCTGCATTCCCACCCTGCCTCCCCAGCTTGTGTTTCCCTGCTGTACCAGGGCTCTGCTGCTCACATCAGCAGGTTCAGGCACCTGGAGCAGGTGGGAACGTCCTTGCTCTGTGTGCAGGGATGGGGAGACACAAAATGCTTTGTTCTTGGGCTGGGCCAGGTTACTCCAACCAAGTCTTACAAAAAGGAGTCACAAATATTTTAACTCTAAAAGGCCCAAGAACCTGGCCACCCACACACCCCAACAAGGTAAGAAATAGTGAAATCCATTTAATTCTAAAGCCACCCTTAGATTGTTCGATTGTCCCAGTGTGGATATGAGTTACTGGTGCCTGAGGAAAACTACATGACACCTCATCTAACAAATTAAATGTTTCCATGCAATTAAAATGAAGCACTCAGCCTTAGTGTAATAAACTGGAGGCTATTAGTATTCCTAGTGCTGCTGCCTCCACTGTGCTTTACAGTGCCATAAATACAGGCTCAGCATGATGGCTCAGCAGGCACTGGGCATGGAGAAAAATATCTTGTAATATTTGTTATTAAAACATTAGAAAGTTCTTTACTTGAGCACACACATTTTTAAAACGTCTCTGACTCAGAGCTTCTGCTTTTAATCTCTCTGTGTGCCCCCTGCATCCCATCCTGGATCCCTGCAGGAGGGACAGGGAGAGCTCTGCAAGTGCTGCTCTGGGAAAGCTCCTCAGGACACCCAGCTGGAGGGGGACAGCAGGGCCAGGTGGGGCTGCCTCTGCTCCCAGAAAACAGAAATGGCTCAAGACTCCCAAGGGAGAGAGCCAGGATGAACACAGGGAATCTGTGCAGGGCCAGGGTGGACACAGGGAATCTGTGCAGAGCCAGGATGGACACAGGGAATCTGTGCAGGGCCAGGATGGACACAGGGAATCTGTG